>SSSI01008618.1:0-11391 GCA_004796505.1 Oryzaephilus surinamensis | reverse complement strand
ATTTTACTAACTCTATACATTTATTTTCTAGATATATAGTTAGCTATATTTTTACTTTTTTAGCATTTTACCTAATTTTACTATTTTTTATAATGTTTTTATAGAATTACGCTATTTTGTAGTGTTATAAGACACTATTAATTACCTGTTACTATTTTACATTTATCAATATAGGTAATATAATTATACCTACACACGTAATTATTAAAATAATAACATATTATTTTTATAATAAATATAATAGGAGTAATTAATATTAATTAACTGAAATTTTTTATTTATTTCATCATTTAAGAGTATTTTATTGTAAATTGTAAACTAGATAACAGGGTGTAGTTGCACCAAATAAACGCATAAATTTATAACATTCTTAGCAAACCGTATTCAATAATATATTGCAAGAATATATTGCATTTATTGTATTTTATTGTCTTAAACATAGAAATATATTAAAGTGAATAATAATTAAGTATTATTTTTACGATTATTTATAAAAAAAAAAACAAATTTTACGTTTTCAATGAAATACATTTTAAAATAAACACTGCCCTATAAGGAATGCGCACAACACGCCACTGCTACAGGCCAAACAACTTCTGTTGGTCCCTCGCCATCTATCGGTGTTGGTCCTCAATTAAAATCATCGTCCTTCTGTAAGATCTTATTCTGTGCTAATAGGTTCATTGGTTCCAATATCTATTAAATGAGTGATTTTCATGAAAATTTTCAAAAAATTGTGGAAATTACAACGAAAGCTTTATTGCTATCTGTTTGCCTGTTTCTGCATTAAGCGATTGTTTTAAAATCGCTGTTGCAGATTTCCAGCATCCTCAAATGTTGATGATATTCACGAGCAATAGAGGGAGCTGAACGTACTATAAACTTATAAAGTATAAAATTAAATTTTTAAACTACGAACTGATTAACTCTATAAATTAAAGTACAAATATAATAAGTTTTAATAGAAAATTTGTGACTCTTTGGTTAAAATCCATAAACAACACAATAGGTATAATTTTTTATTCGTTAATAGACAATGTGATGAAATTTCAGAACAACAATTGTTTAGAACATTTTATTGTACAAATCATTTCATAAATGGAGAAGTTTCTTCCTACACAATTATTATTTCCTATCATTAATCAACTGTTTTATATTATTAAAGCAGTTGAATGATGCTTTAAATGTCAAGTGTATTTCATTCAAAATAACGATAACATAATTATAGTCAACATTATTCCAGCTATACAACAATAATGACTCTTTCTAAAGAATTTGAATTTAAAATTACTTATTAGATTAATAACAACAAAATTCTTCGATTTGTACACAAGATACAGTAAGAAAAAGAAACACACACGATTGATTTGAAAGTGTGTCATTAGTTTATTTCAATTCTATTTAAATAATTATGATAATAAATAAATGTATATGTATATGCAATAAAATAGAAATTATTTTAATTGAATATTTAGCACACACATGTATTCAATTCTTTCATTTCATTAAAGTAATCAATAATTCTCAAACTGTTTTAAACAATTCGCTTTTAACTTTCATTTGGAATGTTTTTAGATTCAAGAAAACAATAAAATCATCATATTACAAGTTATATACTTATTTAATTAACACACTTTTCTTTTCATATTGTGCGCATTTCGGAGGAACATATTTTTAATTTCTTTCCATCAATATAATTTATGTACAGTTTTAACAAAATACAATTTATTTGATTATGTCAATTAGATTAATCAACCCTCCGACCACCATTTAACTGTCCATAAATTATATAAACGTCTGCAGACGCATAAACTACAACGATTTAAATTCTATATATGAACACATACACAAGATGTGTTACATTAAATGACCCCTTGAAGACCTTTTTAAGAATTTCCGCTGCATTGTAAAGTCCTGCATTAAAATGATTAGGTCGTGTTCACTGTTCAGTCATTTGAAGCATTACGTATCCTGTCTGCCCGTATACATAATTTGTGTGTGAAATGAAAATAATAATTTTTCTTTTCAAAAAAAAAACGCATACAAATTAAATTAAGCCCTCTCGTATAAATCATTTCACTGGTAGTACATACGAAACATTTATATTGTTCCCTTTATTTATTCACCAATACTTTATTTTCGTTTTCATGTTACCGAAATAGATTTGAAAAAATAACACTAGGGAATTAGATTTTAAACTAAAAATAATGGCTTTCATTAACCGTGGTTGAAATTTAAAAGGTTCACCAGCGTATTTTGATACTTGTTTATCTAGAAAGGGTTGTGGAAATTTATTTTCACTTAATCCTTACTGACACAAGCCAAACCCACGAACTGTTTAAGCTCTTTTATAATTAGTTCTCTTCAACACTATTACAAGGGACTTAAAGTGAAATGATTTTCGTTGTACAATTTTTTGTAGAAAAAGTCCAAGTTAGGTTTCGGTCTGCGTCCAATTCATTTATAAGCAATTTCATCCCTAAAACTGCACATTCTTGACAAACCTGACAAAATGGCCTGATATGAGTAAGCGAAACGTTAACCCCATGACCTGACATCCTTGCAAGAAGGGAAGGGCCGTCGCTCTGTAAACCGATATTGCCGAGTTTTTGGGGTGCGGTCTGTCTCCGATCTGATTTATTTCAGGGTGCGTCTGTTTCAACACATACTAACGCTTGTAAACTCAAAAAGGGTGGATAACCCATCGAACTGGGTTATATAATAAAAGCATCAAACTTAACATAAAAAGTACCATTTTAATACATCAGAACAGAAAACAACAGATTCATTATTTTTAATGATTTATTAATATTTGTCACATTTAATTTTACAAATTTTGCTTCTCCTATGACACAAAGTTGCAATTCACACAATTTTTTCAACAGTTGGTGCCAGGTACGAATCATAAACCTTGATCCTTGAGAAAATCACTTTTAATTTATGCAAATATTATACACACAAACAAACAGTGTTTGTTTATTAAAAATATTGTATTGTTTTATGCGGTTTTGAATTTATCATTCAATTGTAGGGCCACAATAAAATACGTTGCAGTCGTGCTAAATAATCCACAAATTGTGTTTCGACTAATTGAAAAAAAACCAGCAGCAGTGAAACGTGGCAATTCATTTTTTGCATAATTAGCCATTATGAACAGTTCATTCTTCATTTCCTTGTCCAGAGTACTATCTTCTAGTACTTTATAGCAATTTTTCGATACGGATTTAGCTGTTTTCTCCACCATTTGACTGGCAAATGCAATTAAAATTGAATTTAACTGCAAAATAAATGTATACATTATTCTGTTATAGTTTTTGGTAACATTTTTTAATACCATTGCTAAAACATCAATGAAACAAGTAAGTATAATTGAATGTAATTCTGTT
The DNA here is from genome assembly GCA_004796505.1 of Oryzaephilus surinamensis. Taxonomy (NCBI): domain Eukaryota; kingdom Metazoa; phylum Arthropoda; class Insecta; order Coleoptera; family Silvanidae; genus Oryzaephilus; species Oryzaephilus surinamensis. The sequence goes on along the minus strand of SSSI01008618.1, from coordinate 8,005 downwards.
TTCGGTAAAACTGTGACCGAAACTAAACCACTTAGTAATAAAGTCGGCGAATAAGCGAACATGAAAAATAATTGCCAACCAAATATTTCATTATAATTTGCCACCCTTTCATTTACAATTGTATACATTAAATAAATATATCGCATATTGTTGCCCTCACGATTTGAAATAGTTACTTGCTGTTTTCTTAATTGTTTAATTAGCTTATTCACGTAATGGTAACCATTATTAAACGAAAATAAACAATTAAACATGATAACAGTGATTACATAAGTCATATAATAATGGTAACTTATTAATTGTATTGCAGCAAAATGTACATAAGTAGATTCACAAATGGCAACATAAAGTTCCCAAAACATACGCATTGCATATAAAATGTTTCCAATTGTAAAAATAAAATACAACGTATCGATATCGCCATCTTGTTTATAATTCTTATTAAAATATATACATCCATTTAGTAGTTTTGACCATTCATCCTGTTTCCTCAATGCCGTTAAAATCGATATAATTGTCAACGATATTGCCAATACGTCTGATAGGAAAAATAACACCATTCGAAATTCGGTCATATCTTCAAAGTAATTTAACACATCATTAAGAAATACGTAAGACACTAGAACGGAAATTGTGGAAAATAATAACAGAAATATTGCATAACACCATCGAAGAATCGTTAGATTTTGTAATTCCTTTCGTTTAAAATTAAACGGTGGTGTTAGTGCTAAATATTGGGCTAGTGTATAAATTTTTGTAAAGGAATTGTGGAAATTGTAAGAAAACGAAGGCATCTTAATGCAATGAGGAAATATTTTACACTATAAAGTATAAAATAACGAAGAAAAACATTATGAAAATTAGTAGTTGGTTTCAGTAATTGTTGTTATTGTATAAAAATCGATTAAAATTAATTCCTCTATAGGTTCCAAGTATTTGTTTGTAGTTATTTTTGAGATAGTAATTTGTTCCTTTAAAATGTTATCTATTTTTACCATCAAAGTGTTAATTTGTTACAATGACAATAGATTTATAATAAAAAATTGTTAATATTTGTACTTTCACAATTTAGTACATAATGATGGTGTCAACTAAACAAACGTTTATTTTCGTTTACAATTTTGGCGCCTTTCTGGGCATTTGTCCAAATTGGGATTTTACGCAAAATTGTCCAAAAAAGAAAACTATTTTAGATTTATCAATAAATTGTGTTGTAAATGTAGCCCAAGTGATTGTTTTTGCAGTCGATTCTCGCTCATTATATTTTCAAATTATTTGTCCTGATACTAAATTACATGAATATCTATACAGTGCGATGCATTTGATTTTCGAATTAAATAGTTTTGTTTTATTCGCGAATAGATGGAATCCTACTTGGGTTTTATTAATGGAGAAAGTGGTGCAACATTCAGATAACCATTACTGGCACTCGGATCGAATTTTAGATAATAAAATAGGGTGTCAATTTTTTTATGGAAACTGTGTATGGATTGTAATATTGCTTTTGATTGTATCCCACTATATATTACAAAAATTGGTCATCGATATATTTCATTTTGCAATAATTCTTAGAGTATTCATACTGTATTTAGTTTTTATTAAAGTTATTTTAATTTTCTCCATATTGTGGGCTATTAACAACAATTGTAATTCTATCATACTGTCATTAAGGAATGTTTCAACCGTTGAATTTTTGAAGGAATTGCAAATCAAATTCAAAAATACCGTTGAAATGATTTATTTATTTAATCAACTGTTTGGACTTGTTATATTTTCTATTTTAGCCTTAAACTTGACGATAATTCAATTTTTGCTACATTTTATCTATAAATACATAACTCACAGCAACATTATACCTATAGAACTACATTTATTCTTTTGTTTCCAGACTTTTGCCAACATTGTAAAAATTGAAAACAGAAATTTTGTACTTATAAACTATTATACTTTATTTTAGATGCTTATTGTAATATTAGGATTTGCTTGTCATACAGTCAAAAGTAATTTTCAAAACACTGTCGATACTTGTTATCATATTTTAGAAGAACAGCATTTGGAACCACAATTTCAAGATGCTGTTAACCTTCTTGCTAAATATATGGAAAATGGGCTAGTGGAATTTTCAGGTTGCGGTTTTTGTAACATATCAAAAAATACTCTTGGCGCTATTTTCGTCAATAGTATCACATATTTCATAGTCATTTTCCAAATGGAAAAGAATTAATGCAAACTTTTAATAGAATTAGTATATGGATACAGTAAAGTTGTAAAAAAAAATTAAAATGTAATAAATTTACAAACAATAATTTGTTTTATTGTTAGTTTTGTGCCCTTCCATTTATTTGTAAAGTGACTATATAGTACGAAATTAGAGTACCAAGTACTGACCATAAAATGGTTCTATTTATGGTAAAAAATCCAGCAGCTGTGAATTCAGGTAGTTCACTTTTTGTGAAACTAGCAAACAAATATAACTCTTTGCCAAATTCGTCGTCTAATCTCTTATCTTCAAGTAGCTGATAGCAGTATTGTGGGATTCTTCTTGCATTCTCTACAACTGCTTGGCAAGTAAATGCTTCTATAGCGAAATTCATCTGCAACTGTCAAATTTAGAAAAACGTGTTACTCTTGTGCCCATTTTGCTAACCACGTGCATAAGATTTACGACAACTATACACACAAAATTCCCATACGAAAGTTTATTTTTGGAACTTTGAACCGTCAGAAAATTTAAACTATCAAGTAAATATGTTATAACTAGAAAAGTTTGCAAGAGAATTTCAATTCCAAAAAGTTTATTAAAGTATTTGCAACCGTTTAAGGCAATCGTGAATCGTATTTGCATATTTTTAAAATAGTTGCAAATATTTGTTAAATTTGTAACGCAATCTTGCATATCGGATGAAATGCTTTTAAATGTGTCGTTAATAATTAAAAGCATGTTAAACATTATGCTTGATTGAATAAAATTCAAATACGTTATAAATGAAAGTGGAATATGGAGTAAATACATTTTTCCCATAACGTTTGAAGTTATCCAAATATATGTCTCTAGACAATAACTTGAAATGAAATACAAATTTCCAAAAACAAAATAAACGGTCATATAATATGAACTTGTTTTATTTGAACTGTTATTTGCAGTGAATTTTAGTATTTTCAGCCAATATTTGTTGTATCGATTTATTGTAATTCCCAAAAATACGATCATAAATGACATTTTTACTAATGCGTACAGTATTGTTTCACATGATGTTTTCTTTATTGCAAATTCTAACGTATCTCCATAAATTAAATAAGCATAAACTATAATGGACGTTGAAATACTTTGAAAAATATTTGAAAATTTAACTTTTGGTGCTAGGTTACTATGAAAATTCCATACAGGTGCTAATCCAAAACATACACCGAATTTGTAAATTATTTTAAATGAATTTCGCATGTCAAACATAGTGACTGGACTATAGATAGAATTACAATTTTTAATTATATTAATAAACTCGTAAATACCTATTTTCTTGTATTATACTAATGAGGGTAAGCAATGAATTATTAAAATTAAACGTATATAGCATTAAACAAAATATATTAGACATATTTTCCATTAAAATTTATTTGAACAGACACGCATGGGTTAATAAAGTATTTAATTTTAATTAGTGACCAAAAAAATTAATTTAATTGTGAATTTATTGCAAAAATGAAATTGGGGCATTTAAAAAAAGTAAAATATAAATTTTTGGGTAATGAATTGAGATATTTATTTGTGACAAGTATGTAATAATGTATTTTTTACAAATGTGTATGCATTAGTGTGAAAATTAATATTCTTCTTGGTATTTAAAAAATTGTAACAATAACTACAATAGACAATATAAAAAATGACAAATTGTTTTTCATTTTCTATACTTTTACGAATACATTTTCATTTTAGTCTTTAATAATGCTTACAACTAAGAAAACATTTATGTTCATACATAATCTTTGTGCGTTTTTTTGTATTTCACCAAAATGGAATTTCAGACTAAACTGTCCGGAAAAAACAAACACTTTTCATTTATTTATAATGTATAGTCTGTCTTTAAAAACAGTAATTATTGTATTTTATACATTTTTCTATAATTATGTATATCGTACCGATCATTATATAGCATTTTATTTATTTGACACAGTATATTTTGCTATTATATTAACCGCTCTTATTATATCACGAAACAAATGGAAAACCACTTGGCTTGTATTAATGGAAATGATTATGAAGGATTCAAAAAATCGCTATTGGCAACAGCATAGTGAAATTAAACATAATCACATACTAGTGCAATTTATCTGTACAAGTTGTCTTTATATTTTAAAAGTAATTCATCTAATTTTACATTTTATTCCCCGTATTTTTGACGATTACATAATTTTATTGGGAGACATGGCTTGTTCGTATTTGGAATATTTTATTTTTCTGAACACCATTTTATTAGTTTGCATTTTGTGGGCTATTAACAACAATTTCAATTCAATAATAAATTCTTTACGGATTACTTCTTCAGTTGATGTTTTGAAACACTTGCAAATGAAATTCGGGAACACAATTAAAATGATTAATTTGTTTAACCAACTATTTGGATTAACAATATTTTTTATTGTTGTTGTAAATGGACTGGCCATTCTTGCTTCATTATCGCTTGCACAATTATTCATCATCGAAGACGATTTTTCAACGATTTTTCTTATATTCTGTATTGTGGATGTACTTTGGAAACTAGTAATATAATACATATAAGGTAAATAAATACATATTTATGTGAAAATCAATTTTTAGATAAATATATCAACATTGGGATTTGCTTGTTATGCTGTTGAAAATAATGTCCAAAATACAATTGATTCTTGCTATTATATTTTGGAAAAACCTCATTTATCTCGTGAATTCAAACAAGCTGCTTTAATTGTTGCTAAAAGTATGGAAAATCAAAAAGTCCAATTTTCAGGTTCTGGATGTTTTAATGTATCAAGAAATATTATTTCTGTTATTTTCGTTAACATTATCAACTATTTAATTGTTATTATACAAATACAAAAAGTGTAAACATGCACAATAAAAATCAAATCAAAATTAAATTACCAAAAATTAGCACAATTTGAATTTGGGTGTTAATGTCATGTAATCTGTATTAATCACAAAATAAAAATATTCAGAAATAGTTAGTCGAATTATTTTAATGATTCCGAATTAAACTGTAAAGACACTATATAATATGACGTCACAGAAGCAAACATTTTACATAAAACGTTTCTATTTACAGTATAAAACCCAGCAGCTGTGAATTCAGGTAATTCACTTTTTGTGAAACTAGCAAACAAATATAATTCTTTTCCAAATTCATCGTTTAATCTTTGATCTTCGAATAATTTGTAGCAGTGCTCTGGTATTTTTCTTGCATTCTCTACAATTGCTTGACACGTAAATGCCTCAACAATAAAAATCAGCTAAAAAACACATTTTGAAAACTTTTGTTAAAATCAAAGTAAATAACTAACTATTGGAAAAAAAAGGATGACAGATAACCCTACATTTTCCAAAAAGTTTAGACCATACTCAGCTTCTAGTGTAACAAAATTTAAACCATTAACAAGAAAAATGATTGCTATTATAGACTGTAGAATGAATATTATTCCAAAAAGTTTATTAAAATATACGCAGCCTTTCAAAGCATTTGTATATCGTATTTGCATTGTTTTAAAGGATTCTAACATGTTTGTTGAATTCGAAAAAAAATCTTCTTTAACGCATGCATAAAGGTTTCTAAAGTTGTCGTTAATAATTAAAAGAAAATTCAACATTATGCTTGATTGGACTAAATTCAAATAATTTACAAATGCAAGCAAGAAGTGATACACGTATAAATCTTTCACTGTTTCTGAGGCTTTATTTAACCAAACGAATCCTTCCAAATAATAACCCAAAAAAAAGTATACATTTCCAATTGTAAAATACCATATCACATATTTTGAACTTGTAGAATTTGTATAACAACTATTATTTACGGCAAATTTAATCATTTTCTCCCAATATTTGTTAAATCGATTTAATATGATTGCTGAAAATGTTATAATATACGAAAATCTTAGAATCACATAAAGTACAAAATCAGAAAACAGTTTTGCGATTGAAAACTCTTTCACATCACCAAATATAGCAAAAATAACTGTCAAACCACTTATTAGTACGCTTTGAAAAATACTTAAAAATTTTACGTTTGCTGATACATTTTTTTCAAAATCCCATGCAGGTACTATTCCAAAAAAGAGCCCTATTTTGTGAATTATTTTTAAGTAATTCATCATATATCGACTATTTCGATGTTCTTCTGTATTACTGTGGCTACAATTTCGTTTTTCTATTTTGTTAATGCGTTAACCACTTAGAGAATTAATTTAATTGTATCAAATGACTTGAATTCGTTTATTTTTGTAGAATAATCGATATGTTTAGAAGTGGAAATGATGGAAAACTGTAAAGTTTTATTTATCGATTGATTGGTTTTTATTTTCCATTCTTACAGTGGTAATTTCAGCAATAATGATATTCAGAAAGAAATATTGTTTCCTGTTACAGATTTTCAATTTTACTAAAGATAAATGCATTTTATTGAACACAAATTAAAATTATTTAACGATTTGATTAGAAAGTATCTTTCAATAATCGAAATTGGAGATTTCTTTTCTAAATTCACTTGACTCGTTAATGCCAATCCTAATTCCTCTATTACAAATTGAAAAAAGAAACATTTAATTAAAAAGCATTATAACAAATTCAACGGAAATTACTATATAAAAAAGAATATTTCATAGTTTCCTGATGCTTTCGTCATTAGTTTTACATACAAACAAATGTTTTAATACACGCACATAATAATTTCATCATAAACTAGTACATGTCTTCAAAATTACCTTTATGCTTTTAAATTGAAGGTAAACAAAATTTCGTTTTTGGGCACATTGACCTTATCCGCCCGTATTGTCAGTATTTTCGACTTATTTTGTGTACATTCAAATTCAATACGGAAAAAATATGTACAAAAGGACGACAAGATCAATATATAGACAGACACGAACCAAACCACAACAAAATACACTAAATATATGGGTAGTTGTATATTTAAAACAGCTGTTACATCTTTTTATTGCATCAATCATGATGATTCACGCACCCAAATGCATTATACAGGGTGTTCCAGAATAACGTGGACATATTTTAAGGGGTTTTTCCTGAGTACATTTTAAGAAAAAAAGTCCTAGAAAATCTTGTCCAAAAGCTCTTTGTTTTTGAGATACAGGGTGTTAAAGTTTTATGAAAAAATAAGGTTTTACTTAAATATTTCAGAAAATATTAGAGATATTAAAATGAAATTTTACAGAAGAGTTTTATTTATTAAGGCACACATTTGTACCAAATTTGAACGAAAACGGCCGCCCCCAACTATATTTTTTATTGGTGGGGGTGGAATCACACCCCGGGAACTTTTTATTTTGCATGTTAATATACTGTTTAAAAAATCTAATTTAATAGGAAATTTAATAAGGAAACTTTTGTGTCTCTTGAAATTTTTCGTTTAAATGAGTCGTTTTTAAAAAAAATGCGAAAAACTTAACACATGTCATCAATAAATCGACAAAATAATTACCAGTTTTTTGAAATCGATTTATTGAGTACACGTGTTAAGTTTTTCGCATTTTTTTTTAAAAACGACTCATTTAAACGAAAAATTTCAAGAGACACAATAGTTTCCTTATTAAATTTCCTATTATATAAGATTTTTTTATACAGTATATTAGCAGGCATATCTCTAATATTTCCAAAAATATTTAAGTAAAACCTTATTTTTTCATAAAACTTTAACACCCTGTATCTCAAAAACGAAGAGATGTTGGACAAGATTTTATAGGACTTTTTTTCTTAAAATGTACTCAGGAATAACCCCTTAAAATATGTCCACGTTATTCTGGA
>SSSI01008617.1:0-13742 GCA_004796505.1 Oryzaephilus surinamensis | reverse complement strand
TTTAAGAAAATAGTTTAATAGTTACATATTTACAAACGAGGAAAATTTTGCAATCCGTCAGGCATATTTGGTAAACGAGCTACAGACAAGAAAGAGATTAAGAGAATAGGAGGAAGATCAGGAAGATATCAAAATACGATTAAATGAGTCTTTTAAATGTCAACAAAAATAATCAAAAACTACATAATTTTTTGTATATGTAAGGCATTAAATTTTAACATTTTCGTCGAAAATGCATTAATTTCTTTTGCTCGAAAACAAAGTTTTTACAATGCGTAAGGACAAAAAATATTTTTTACTAAAGAGGCGTACAGTTACTTATAAGTATACCTAAATATGTACTCAAATGCTCAAAAATTTGAAACAGTTTTGGAATTTTCAACATCTACTTGCCCTAAATTTTATTGAAACATTTGTCATATTTTAAATGTAACTTGGTTAGTTTAAATTCAGTCTGTCCAACTTTAAAATTGATGTTAACATTTAACATTTATATAATTTACAACCTTGTTTAAGTATTTGTCTAGATATTTACAGATTAAATTGAATCCAAGCGAACTTAATACCCAAATTACTGTTCCAATTCCAACATTTTATTATAGACATAGCAATTCCTCATTTCAATGAAATTTATACACAAAATTTTAGATGTTGTTATATATGAAAATATATACGATATAAATATATTTCCTTATGGTTAAGTTCAAGAAAACTAAACCACGATAGTAAACAAATCACATAAATTTAATAAACATAATTTAAATGCTTATAATACGAATACTTGATACATAATAATGTATGTAGTTGTAGGTGAACGAAATGTGTATAGACTATAGAATTACAAAAGTACGTAGTATACATATATTAAATGCACAAAGTAGACCTATTATTATAGAATATAATTCCACATTCAATTTAATTTAATATAAAAATTTATATTATATGTATTCAAATTAGGTATTTGCTATATTTTTATTAAAAACCACTTTTATAAAAAGTGCCTTTTTCTATATATTTTGTTATACCGGATTTTCAAGGATCGTCGTATATATATATATATACCTATATATAGCGCTTTTAATTCACTACAAGCACAAAAATCATGTTTATATTCAAATCAACTTAGAAACATAACCTTATTGTATATGTAATTCTATAATTCTGCGTCTTTCAAAAAGCATAGCCACTTTGATGTTTAATTATTTTTTCGCTTATGTCAAGCTTGCTTTGAAATGTGCACATATGCAAAAGTAACACACTTGATATTTTTTAATTCAAAAATAAATAATAATACAGCATATCGTAAATATTTAGTATGTCGATATTTTAAAACGATAAGTTTCATTCACATTTTTTTTAAATATTGTATATGGATCGTTTTATATAAATGTGTGTGCACATTAATTAAAAAAATAAACACCGTAATAAATCAAGTGCAAGATTTTTCTTTACATAAACATATATACGACTTATTATGTGGTGTGTCTTTGTTATTATTAATGAAATAATGACAACATAGATAAACAAAATGATTAATATATATTTAATGTGATTCTAAAGAAAAACTTAAACACTTACACTCCTTTATTCATTATTGTAAATATGAGTATAATGTGAATATATTTTATTAGCATGTTTACAAATCTGTATAATTGATTTGTTGTGAATTGTAAGGTCAAAAACCATATAAAATAGATAGAATATTGGAATAATTACCTTTTTTATATTTAAATAAATAAATATATTCAACAAATTCATTGTAATAAAATATTTAGATTATGTTATTCGAAATAATAGAAAGCTTTTTTCTAGACATAGAAAGTACAAATTTATCATTCATTTTACATACATTCTAACAAAATACAAATTGTAAATACTTATTAGAAAAATGTACATTTATACGTATGTATTCCGGATTCCCTTTCACTTCGAAGTTTTTCTGTGACATCTTTTGCATGATTTCCTGCTTATTCAATAATTTATAATTAGTACTTATAACAGCGATGACGTCATATTTAATACCTACTTATAATCATTGATAAAATGTTTAAAGCCTACCCATTAAAATGATAATTAACCAACCGTTTATATCGCGTTAATTTGAAATATTTTAATTCAATTTTTTTTTAAAATCATATCAGACCGATCTTTAATTTAAATATATTTTTATTTTAATTTTTTTCAAATAAAAATCAAGTCGACATTAGCAGAAACGTCAAACATAACATTTATCAATATACAATTGAAATTAATTATCTTAAAATTATCTTTCTATATATAGTCGTAGGTGGATTTTGTCTACATATTTAATTGATTGAAATTAGCATATTATAAGTAATGAATCGAATATCGATGATAATAATCATGGCCAACACAGCATATGTATTGAATTTCATTCTCTGACAAACAGAGGGAGAGCGAGAGAGATTCAAACAATCGAATATCCTTATGTCCATATGACACACTCTTGATTCTTGATATCAGCAACGAGTATACATATATATCAGGTATATAATATGTTTCATGGTTGCCTTTGATACAATCGAGCAATTTTGTCGTTTATGATGCTATAACACATCTAAATGTATAAATTGTTCGTATTAAATTTACTTAATTCTATGTAATTCTATTTAAATGTTATATTGTTGTTTGTTATATATTGTTTCTGTAAATTTTTTTTAAAACTGACACATTTAAAACGAATTACCATTTACTATAGACTATAAGAGTTCGTAATTACATTTGTTAAATAATTCAATAACAGTCTGCCAATTTTATTGAAACTGTTTTACGATTATAAATGTAAGAGGAAAACATTAAAACATTCATAAATACAATATTATTATAGGTTACATATATAAAAGATCCAAAAAAAATGAAAGAAAAATTATTAACGACCATAATTTTATATATTTTTCAACTAGTACAAATTTAAGACTCGATTCAATATTATTATGCGACAGCAAGTTTTATGACAGATTTTTTTTGTGCTTAAAGTCTTTGTGTGACGTCATTTTACTACCATGTGGGGTGAGAAATGATCGTAAAACAGGACCATATAAGCGTGTGTGTCTCAGTCTGGTGGGAACAAAATTCATGTATTTGCAATTTAAGTGATGAATTCATCTAATATAGTATTATATATATATATCTATGTATATATTGTATATGTGTATATTTATTTCTAGAAAATGTCAGAAAATTGTTATAATTGACCTATTAAATTATAAACGAGTCAAAGGAGCCGATTTGATTAATGCATCACTAAATTTGCATAATAAATATATAAAAAGTTTGAAAAGTTGTCGTTTCATTATAAGTTGATACGTGATTTAAGTTTCCTAATTATTATAATTTTAAGAATTGATATTAAAATATAATTGTTCTGATAGCACATTAAACTTTATGGTTAATAAAATGAATTGTTATTCCAATCAGTCTTTCTTTAACAATTTTTTTTAATTTAATATACATATTATATGCATATACATAATTTTAATTTTAGATACTAATCGAATCTTAATAATTTTTTTTTTATTTTAATAAACCAAAAAAAGTATCATTTACAGGTTTCTGCATTTTTCTCGAAAATAACACGTTTAAACAAAAAATTTGAAAAGACATAAAAGATTCCTTATAAAATTTACTATCAAATGAGTCTAATAAACGAATATCTAAACAGGGTGAAATTAAAATTTGTTGGGGGATGTTTCGCCCTCATCATCAAAACTGACAGCAGAAGCTATTTAAGGTCTACAACTCGAAAACGATCATTTTCGGACTCAGATAAATGTCTGAAAATCCTTTCTTCTTAAAATAAATCATAGTACTCCGTCAAATATTCTAACGTTTTTCTGGAACACACTGTATAAAATAATTGTTATACTCTCTATGTCTATGCATGTTTTATTTATTGCGGTTATATTTTATAGTAATTTTTTTAGCACAATTAATTTTTATAACATGATTTTTTTATATTTCAATAAATAGTACATTATTATGATTTTTACGATTTTTTTTCCTTCCAGCCTATTTAATCGCAACAATTTTCTTTTTATAGGGACTTTTGGAATGATGATGATGTTTTAATGCTTTTTATTTTCATGTCGTAAAATCAGTCTAGATGGGGTTGGAACGTCAACAATTATCCAAATAGACATCAAAACTCGTAAAACACACGAAATGGTAAAGAAATTGCACAGAGAAGAAGATAAATTTAAAAAAAAAGAACATCTTGACGATGATAACAACTCCAATGTACTTTGTAATTAAATATAATTAAAATAAATAATTTATAAATGAACCCTTCAACCCAAACTAAAAACAATAAATTAATATTACCTTTGTGAAATGCTGAAACTTTATTATTCTCCTCTGAAAAAAAAAGAAACAATACGTTATATTATACCAAAAAAGCAGTCAATAAATGTCCAATCAGTATTATTATTATATATTATAAATTAATAACTAATTTTTACTTTAGACTTTTAGAACAATTAAAATGAATAAAATTATATCGTTGAACACAATATATTTTACGATCTAAGGTCTTGTGGGATAAAATTGTTGATTTAAGCATATTAAGATGGATATATAATTATTATTTAAGCTAAAGAACGTATTTTACATTTTTGAGATGTTTATTATACTTGATGGTGTTATTATGTTGTTGTATTTAATAACTTTAAAAGAGTAAATAATTTAGTAAGTTATCCCATATACGTATACCTAATCGAAAATTTTATGGCTATAAAATTTAAGTATATAATATTATAATATCGGCATATATACATGCTGTAACATGTTAGACGTATAAATTTAATACAATTTCATTGTATACGTACACTGAGAAAAATTCACTATATGAAATATTAAGATCTGCTATATTTATTTACAATACATTTACTAACTTTTTACTATCAACTGTTTTTTTAATTTAAGACAAAGATATGGTAGGTGTATGTTATATTATTACCATTACTATCTAAAGATGCTAGGTATATGGTATGTAGTAAATTTTACTATAATTTTTGCTTCGGTTTACAAAAGCACCCCATTCGGCAAGTTATACTCGTATGTTACGGGGTTGATTTGTAATTGTTGTCAATGGTGTTTCAAGTGGATTGTGTATAAATATTTTGAAATGGAAGTTAGTGATATTTTAAAGCAATACCTAAATAGTAATATACTGATATACCATACTTGTAATTTTAAGATATTGTATATGTACTAATATCGGTACTGTTTAGTTTGTAATATCATGAGGTTTAATTTATTTTTATATTTAATAAAATTATAATATATAAACCATATTTTTACTATTTTGTTCCTTATTTCTACCACAATAATATAATAATAATAATTATTATAAAAAGTACTACAAAACAATAGTAAGTAGGTAATACTATCTATATAGATGCTAAATTGTAGTAACTCAAAGGTATATTGTATCTGGTACGATACTGATTTAGTTATATTTACTAAATATTTTTAACATATCTACATATCCATATGTTATCCTTAACAAGATTCTTGTCACTATACGTATGATATTTTATAGTAGGAGTATAATTTATAATTTTTATTTTATTATTCACTATGTATTTTTCTCCGTGTACGTTATAGTTGTAATTAATTATACATGTGTGGTAGATAATAAAAATGTCAAAAATTTAAAACAAAAACTTTATATACTAAACTTTTCAACACACTCATTAGAATTGCATTTAATCATTAACGGGTTGGCAAAATTGCAATAGAAATCACTTTTTTGTTTAATAAAGTACCATACATATACATGATATACAAGGTGTTACAGAATGACGTTAGTAGATATACAATTCACAGGATTTAACTTAGGTAATGTTTTGGAAAAACAGGGTGTTAAATATTTCAGAAAATAGAGATATAACGAAATTTTACACAAAAATACAGGAATCTTTTATGTCTCTTGAAATTTTTTGTTGAAACAAATTGTTTTCGAGAAAAATGAAAAAAACTTATTGTAAATAAAAGCATCTACATATTATGAATTATTTCACTTTTCTGCATTTTTTTTTCGAAAATGACACATTTCCACAAAAAATTTGAAGAGGCATAAAAGATTTATTCTCAAATTATCTATGAAGTGAGTCTACTGAAGGTATATCTAAATGGGACAAAATAAAAAGTTGTTGGGGTGTGTTTCCACCCCCTCCAACAAAACTATTATAAAGCTGTGGTTAAGTTTTTCACAATTATATACGAAGCTTTGTTAAATTAAATTATATATATGTATTTATGTACAGAATGTTATTTTCGTAGCAACCCCGAAATAAAAAAACCCTATTAGGAAAAACTTTAGTGTTTGAGAAATATTTACCCTGTATGTCGAAAACGAGTCAGTTTCAAGTGGTTCTTTTTAAGTCGGCTACAGACGACATGGCAAGCCTTGGCAAATGCCGGCTCGTTCCAACGTTGGCGCATCGTGTGTATGTAAAACATATGGCAAAGCATAGCCAACGTTGGCGCTGGCCTGGGTTCGCCTAGTAAGCGGTATTTTCGACACACATCAAAGGGACTTGTGGAACCTCGCCAGTGAGCTTGATCGCCCGTACACACGACATGTTTTAATGCGTGCCTGGTTAACCAATAAAACTTGATTTTAATATAGAGTCGGACATTTTTTGTGAGACTTGTACACTTGTTTCAACGATCGCCTTCAAATGCCTCGAAGTGACTTGCCAAGATAAACCATGTCGTGTGTACGGTCGTCGGTGCGCGAATATCAAGCAAGGACCAACGTTTCTACAAACGTTCGCTGAAACGCTGGCCAAGGCTTGCCATGTCGTCTGTAGCCGGCTTTAAAATTAAGTCAGGAATAATCCTGTAAAATATACTGACATTATTCTGCAACACCCTGTATACTAGATGAATTTGATTTAAACTCACATTTATCTTTTTTGATATTCAATAAAATATAAAGAGAAAATATTTTAAGCACAGCTTAAATTAAATGCATGTTTTATGCAACTCGTTCTTAAAATATAGTCAAAAGTGACAGTGTTTTAATATATGTATTTCTATAATATACTTTTCTGATATGCTCACTGAAATAATTGTCGAATATTTCTCCGGCAAGTTTACAAAAACGACACATAACAATTTCTATAAGTAAAATCTATAAATATAATACTTAATACAATTTTATTGTTATTCTTGAATGTTGGCACATCTGTTTCAAATATAAATCTATGTGGTATATATGTTTATACACCTACATATTAAATTATGAATCCAAAATTATATTACAAAATTGCGGATGTATCTGGTTAATTTTGCATAAAATTTTAATTCACAATTTTATTGTATACGTACTGACAACATTGTTCAATTAATTGGTACAATTAAAGACACTTTATACCATACAGAACACGTAATTAAATATGATATAATTATTACTGTTACTAAGGGCGTGAAACGTCCGTTTTGTTGAGACCGTTAGTAGCCTTTTTTGTTAATTACCATCAGATTGACTCGTTAATGTCATCATTATTTTGTCAGTTGGAGATAATTTTCAATAAATTTATTCATTTCTGTTTTTTTTGTTATTAATTAAACGATTTCTCAATGAATTACACAAAAAATTTTATAAAATATTATTACCTACATATGCATATCTATAATTTGCATACAAACCAGTCTATATTGCAGTTTGATTGAAGCATACCTACTCATAAATTTATATATAAAAGAAGACAGACTAGTTTTAAGGATTATAATATGGACCAAAAAGTGGATTCGTGTCTATAAAACTTTATAATCTTTAGGAAGTTGATTCGATTAATGCTTGCTAAATATAATAATATAAACGTTTTGGTGTTGTAGAACCGGCTTCCATTTTTATACACTATAATAATGGGTAAATGTGCTTTATTTTAGCAACAAATCATTATACATATAAAAAAATAAAAAAAGTACTATATGAGGTTGCTGAAAGATATTTGGCAAAATATTGAAACATGTGTTTCTTTAAGCAAATGTCCCTCAATTCGAAGATGGTAAAAAAAAATTAGGGTTATATTTACTTATAGTTCATTCATTTAATATAGCGGGAATATTTAAAATTTAAAAAAATACTCTATTAATCTATTTTTATTGATGTTTAAATTTAATATAAAACTTATGCTTTAGAAAACCAATAACAACATTTTCAGCATTTCCGAATATAGTCGATTGTTTTTCCGAGCAAACATTGCATCAAGTTGTCCTTTTCCCATTTGAAAACTAACGGAACAATAATTGCAAATTACATAAATTAGATAGAAATTAGATAGATAGAAAAGATAATCTTGCTAAAGCGGTATTATCGAAATTTGATGTTAAACATATAGGATATTTTATAACTTTGTTGCCAGGGAAGATTATTCCGCATTTTTACGTCACTCTTTTATCTAGATGTAATAATATTGTGCGAAATATCATCCAATTTGCGTTTTAACTAAAAACTAATTAACATTTTCAATTTAAAACATATTATAAACGCAATACATATATGTATGTGTCTACCAATTTGATTATCTAAATTCTAGTATTTACAATAAATCTGAATGAAGAAAAAAATGTCTTTTTGATATAAAATTTGATATTATAGCCTTGAAAATATTTTCTTGTCTAATAAATGATTGCATACTAATTAGTTTTGAAATTATAAAATTAAAAATATTGGATTTTAGCTATTTTTACATGAAATATATATTGACATACATATTATATGTATGTATTATGTGGGCAATTATATATGATTATGTACATATAAATAAATCGTAATCTGTAAAATGTGATTAACAATAATTTTATTAAATATTTTAGTTTATTATATAAAAAAATTAAGCTATTGAATTTTTTGAACTGTTCCTGACTTAATTTTAACAGATAAGATACTTTTTTACAATTTTATCTATCTGTATAGACTAGAAGTGGTGATAAAAATGACACGTGGACAAATATTTAATATTAAGGTCAATTTTCATCTGTATATAGCACTATATTTGATGTATGTGTTAACCCTTATTATAGGTACATGAATTTTAGGTACTAAAAAATTTTTATTAGATAACATTTTCGAGTTTTGACTTTGAAAAGGTCAATCTTTAAGCTAAGTTTTATAAAAGTTTATTTAAAAATAATGCAAAACGTTTATGCAAATTTATAATAGCGTGTAGGAAAAACTATTTTCTTAGAAATGGTATTTTTCTAGGTACTAAATAAAATTGATCTATATGATTTTTAAGAAAATGAATGCATTAGTCTTGAAAAAATTGTAAAATATTTAATTTATATTTAAAATTTGCAATATTAATATTGAAAAAATTATAAAACAGTATAATAAAGTCGTTTATCATTTCTAATTTGGCTTTATTGTAGGTAGATATCTGACACCTGATATACGAACACAATCAATTTGTATTATTATTATAATATAACACTATAAATAATAAAATTTCTAGACAATTAATATTATGTGTGTATAAAATTAATATGTAAAAACTTTAACCGACTATAAAACTAATCGGTATTAGGATTAGTTTTTAGATAAAGTAATTTAAAATATTAACTGCTGATTTCTAAAAAATCATCTTTTTACTATATTTTCGTAAGAAAACTCTGTATCGATTTGCTACTTGCATTTTTATTAGGTATTGTAAATATTTGGGTCAAATTCGCAAAATGTACGTATATAATGTCATAATAATTGACAATTTAAACTGGTAACAATCGGAAAAAGATTATTAAAAGAAATCGCATATTTATGTTAGTCCAAATGTAAAACACACTTTGATAATTTGATTTGAGAGAAATTTTATTCAAAGCATGAAAATCCGGTATATTCCATTTCTTAGAAACTGAAATCACTAATTTACATTTTGCAATTACATTTATTAGGTATACAAATTGTATAAATTCCACATTATACTTATATGTATATATGATTGTAATATTTTAATTATCATAAATGTTAATTCTATTACTATGCTTCATCTATTTTGGAGGGGCTTGATTGACAACTTTTTATATTTTATTATACTTTGCACTCCTACTACTTTTGTAAAATTAATTGTAAAGAAGTCGACGACGAGCCATAAGCGAAATAAAACGTACTACACAAAATCATTCATTTTTTCATTTAAATACATTTTTGTCATTTTATTGCACCAAGTGCATACACATCATACACGCAAACACAAACACAAATTATAAGTAAACATAAAATGTCCTTGCGCGAAACATTTTCATTTTCACTGTTTTATCTATATTCTATTTATAATATTATTCATTCATAATACAATTAAGTTTTATAATACATAATTTTTTATGGTATAACACTGACAAGTAAAAATGTGTTTACAGTTACCATGGCTACAATATTAATAGAAAAATAACAGGTTTGTCACTATAGCAACAGGGTTATAAACAATTGAATAAGTACCTAACTTCAAACCAATGTATAAATTTTCTTAAAAATCGTGCAAATTGTACGTTTGTACGTAAATAATATAAATAGATATAATTTATAACTTGATGATTTACATGCAAATTTACTGAAAAAAGTGTGTTTTCCAATTTATGTTCTTGAATCTTGACAGAAATATTAATCTTTTTTAAATTTTTTTTTAGGTCGATCATTTCAATGAAATGCAGAAAAGTTAATTCAAATTTAGTCCAGAATTCAGAATTTAATCTCATTCCTATATTAGACTATATTAAGACTGTTGTAACTTGTATTTAAAGAAGCTCGACTTTGAATTTAAATTTTGATCGTTTTTTATAAAATTCACAATCAATTCAAAATCTTGATACTGAAAAAAATTATTGATTGAATTTTAACGGTTTAACCCACAATTTCCCTACAATTTAGGTATATAACTATGTATTATTCACTCTATACTAGACCAGAGCAATTAATTGTAATTGGAAGATTTTTAAAAATGCTAATTTTTCATTTCAAAAACTCCCATCATATTTTAGTCCTCTGTTAAGCCCAATCTACATACGATCTGAAGTTCAAAGACTTTAGCCTTCAATTTTTACAGACTTCGAACTAATACTAAAGACTCATGAGTCATGACTCATGACCAATCATAGTAAAGAAAATAACCTAAAAATATGATCGCAGATAATAATTAATTTATCTACTGACAGAATTTTTATGTGATTGGTTCGTCTGGTAACGATTAAATATTAATGTAATCAATGTACCTACTAATTTAAATAAAAGATAACAAACTTCGAAATAAAAGACATATAGAATAAAGCTACTTATTAGGACTTAAAGGGTGTACATTTTTTATAAGGTCCATTCATTTAGGGATGAAAAAAATATGATTGGTCAGCTTCCAGCACGTGATTTAATTTTTGAAATTTTATTGATCGAAAACAAGGTTATAAAGTGACAAATGTAACAATTATTGGATAATTTTAAAAAACGTCATAATTCAAGATGGACGATTTTTCATCCCTATCTGAATTCAGTATAGTTACATTTAACCACGGAATAAAAATTTTTTAAATGAAAAAAAATAAATAATAATCCTTTTATAATAACGCTTAGAGCCGATCTATTCACCTCCTCCTTCCATGTATCCTTGGATACATTTGTAAAAACAATTGTTTCTACAGAAATTATATTCAGGATTAATTTATCAGGAAATGAATTAGACTGGACCTTAAAGCTATTATAAACTAGAACGTTACAGAATGGACCCCTTAGACTATAAATATATAACTATGTATATTAGTCTCTACATTGTCATTATTATCTAAACCGAAGTTTAAAACTAACAGCCACCTATCTACATAATATATTGTATTCTGTACGAACATGTTTCATTTTGTGTCAGCTAATTATTTTCATTTTTATATTAAGAAACAATATACATTATACCTACATTTTCCAATACGATAAGAATTTTGTTTAAATTGTAACAAGTCAACTGTTCTATATATTATAAAATATCAATAAAGTATATAAACAATTCATTTTGTACGTGACATTGTTATGAAAATCAGCAAATTTATTTTTAACACTGTAAAATAATCTTACAATTTGTATTTTTATTTTCCTTTTGTTCTCACAAGAATCAATTTTATTGTTTATACAATGATATAGTTGAGTATTTTATTGTGAGATGTATTTCATACAAAAAAGTTGTTAATATTAATATGTATACTTGAAATGCATAATAAATAATAAATTTAATTCGAAGATTAGGTAATAGTATACGAATACAATACAATTAACATATTATAACATTTATTTAATTAAGTAGTAAACCGGTAAATTTCAACTTGTAAAACCGTATTTGTTTATAATTGTTATCATTAAATAAAAATGAAAGTGTTTCCCTAGTAATAATGCGATAATAAATTTTGCATACAAACCAAAATTTATAAATACATACTCTTATATTAACAGTATGTATTTATATAAAGTTGAATTATTTTATAAATAAAATATTTATACTTGGCAAAATCCCAGAAAATGTATCCAATTTTTTATTTTACTTACTATGACAAAGATTTATCTGTGTTAATTTTTAAAATTATGCATTATTGTAGACTAATAGGGAGTAATTATATTCTATTTAAATACATAACAATAATAAATGTAAAAATAGGCTACCAATCTAACGTAAACATATAATTAAACATGTATTTTCATTCATTTTTTAAATATATTTATAATGCAAGCATTACATACATAATCGTGTACACTATACAACGATACTATAATGGGTGCTATTATATATAATTAGGAGTAATATTTTTTTGTTTGGACTTCGAATATAACCTAAACAATGAAACAAGTAGGGGAGAGTTGGGTATTGGTGCGCACTTAAGCTAAAATTGTAATATTTCGGAAAATACTGAAAATTTTTTTTCTAGATTTCTCACTAATATTCTTCAAGGGTTAGGGTACAATATTCTGCAGTTAATTTTAATTAAAAATGCACAAGTGGCTTTTAATTTCCAAATGAAAAAAAAGTGATACAGCGCACAATTACCCGACGCATGCGGCCAATGGTGCGCATAGGTAGTATAATCATACGCAGAGAAAAGGAGAACAAAAAAACACAATTTACCAAACGTAAAAGTCCTCTTATTAATTTAAAAAGTTAAAAATAAATTCGTATATACATAATACAATGTGATTCAACTTTTACTGGCCATAGCTTAAGGGGCAATTCTACACTAGATTTGGAACCAAAATGACCCTATAAAACCATAGTCCGATTCTTAACGGTTTCGGAGATATTCGACATTTTTTGTTCTTTGAATTCTTTTTATTTTATGAAATGTATATAAATTTTAATGTACATTTTCTTGAAAATGTTTAAGTGGTTCATTTTAGTTTTAAATTTTGGTCATTTTAGTAGAAAAGTGTATTGCGCACTATTAGCCGACAGTACCACATTCAATTTTAATTTGTATAAATCACTGAAAAGTGTTTTGTTGCTTAAACTACCTATATTAGTGCCAAGAATATACATTAAGCAATGTATGAATGCATACGATTATAAAAAAATGCAAAAATGTAACTACTTAACCCTTATTTTCTGTAAGCTGCAAATTAGAACATGGCATGTATAAATAATAAATGCACCATTTTGTATACGTAAGACAGAGAAAATAACATGACTCTTGTCTTATAATACATTAGTTTGTCTAGAGATTGAGCCCAAATGACAATTTCAAAATTATAA
>SSSI01008613.1:3834-25145 GCA_004796505.1 Oryzaephilus surinamensis | reverse complement strand
TTTAAATATAAAGAACCGTTTGAATTCCACCAAAGTTACACAAAAAATAATAATTATATTTTGTTTTACAATATGAGTTGAATTAATCACATTCATTTAAGTGTTCATCAATAACTAGAGACATATAATAGAAAACTATTTTTTTTAATGATTTATTAAAAATACATTTTTTTGAACTATAAATTTGTTTTTTATTACCCTATATATATATAATCTTAATCGTTTATAAAATAACACAATTATCGTGTAAAATTAACACAGTTAAGCAGTAACGTGTAAATTTCAGTAACACAGTAAAAGTGTAAAATTAACAAATCATCGTGTAAAACTTACAAATATGAATGTGTTGAAATTTTACACACAGACTTTTCAATTGTACCCAAAATTTTCGTGTTAATTTTAACACAATTCCGTGTGGACTTAAATTAACACAAAAACGTGTTATAATGTGTTAGAATGTGTAAAATTTTTCTAACAGTGTACTTAACTAATCGTGTAATTATGACACTATATATGTTTATTAAAAAAGTTATTTGTATAAACTGTGAACAATGCATTGTAAAAATGGCAAATTTCCAAAAAAAAGAACAGAAAACAAGCAAAGTTAAGTAAGCCAAACGTAAAAAGAATTTAATTTCGTGTTGAGATCCACTACTTGATTTACACCATTCGCAATATATTACACCATATGTTATGTTATTCGTTCCATAAAAGTTTCACTATATTATTTTAAATGATAACGTGGTATTTTCATTTTTTTTTAAAAAAAGGTAACTTTTCCATATGATTTATATGACAATTTCTTTCTGGGAAATAAGGAAAAGTACGAAAAATGAGAGAAAATTCTACGTCACCAGGGAACTTCTTACGGAAGTTAGAAAACATAAAGTAAGTAGAATTCTCATCGTATATATAACATACATATATAATATAGTATATATGTGTACACAGTTTTGTTAAAAACGGCATTCGGTGATACGAAATTGCACATTTCATTAAATTATTTAAAATGAAACACAATATAGTTAGCAATCGTTTTGGGAAATTTCAAATAAAATCGAATAAATAAAATTTCAAGACAACATTCAATGAATATTTGATTTATATTATAAAATAGAAGAAAATATTTCTTGTTTACAAGATTACTTAATATTGCAAACATATGCATTTATTTACTACATGAATCCTATAAGTGTCGATGCCAATAATCCGCCTACAAACTTCAATGAATGACTTTAAAATAGAATTTTTGAATCTATTTTATATATACTGACATACATTGGCTAATTTTCTAACAGTTGGTCGATAAAAACCTTATTGAAAAATATGTTAGTGACGCCAGAATGTAAAAATTTCACAGAGAGGAAAAAAATTGATTACGTTTCGTTTAATAAATGTTTATATGAAACCGTTTTTAGATGGAAGTTAAACAAAAAAAGAAACGGTCCAGACATGATTGCTGCCAAAACGTTAATTTCTATATCAATTAAAGCATTTTTGTCTATGTGCCCAATACAATTAACAAGAGAAACTTTAAAACTTTTAAAAATATTGTTTATATTTTGTATATACACGAGATGAACTGTTTTATAATAATATGGAATATATATAGATAAAAAATATTATAAAGAGCAGGTGCGAAATTTGCAATGCAGACAGTTTAACCTACATTGTTTATAATTGCATTTTGTTTGCCAAACAAAAATATATACATATGCATGTGCCCATATTAACATTGTTTTCCATTATTGAATTATCCAAGTGAATATATTGTGCCAAAATGGCATCATATAAACAATTTCTATGTGTCAATTATCCATATTTAAACCAGTTTATCTAAACCAATTACACATGAACTGAATTTAATTATAAATTCAAAAATTTGGTGGGATTCAAATCGACACCAGCAATTTTCTCATATAAAAACAAGCTTTTCTTATTAGAAATTTTCAAATTAATCAAAGCTTGTTTAATACATTTTGTAGTCGCGTTTTTGGGTATGAGAAAAAGCATACAATACAACAATTAAAACAGTTTTTAATTAAAAGGACCGAATTGATAAGGTTCTTTTGATGATGATGAACAGAATCATGGAAAAAAAAGAGTCAGAAACAAATGTACCATTTTGCACATTAACTGATTAAATTTTCTAAACGAGATGACAAGTTAAATTCGTATTTAAAGAATATAAATCCACAAATTCTATACACACTATAGTTATACTTTTATAACATAAAAGTTCGTCTTTGTCTTTTTCAACTTCAAACAAAATACGTATTAATTATTTTAGATGGGGGGTTACTATATATAGGCCTTTATATTATATATATACGATTGTCCAACATTGTGAAACTAATAATAAATAAAAGCGCCGTTTGTCCCTTTTAACTTTGTCTGCAAATGACAATCAAAATGGGTATATTCAGCATTATAAATTTCACGAAGGGATTATTTTATTATATCTTAATTACCTTGGCTGATTCATTAATACGAAAGATATTTTTCTTTATGTGTATATAAAGGCAGTTTTTTTGACAATGGACTCTTTTATTTGAAGATTATTGTAAATAGAATAAACACGAAAATCATTTCAATATACGAGTATTATTATTATTGTTATTGTTCAGAAAACGTATTATAAAATGGAATAAAATTGTATCCGATATACAAAACAGTATATTGTATTTAAAATTCAACATAAATTTTTAGTTTCAGTTCTAAAAATAAATGGACTGCACACAGTTATTATAAATAAGAATGCATCTTACATTTTAGAGTATGGAAAATAAGCTTGTGAATGTTTAAAAATATATACCATACTATCTGCATATAAATAATATGTTTGAAAGTTGTTTAGTCGATAATATTATTGAATTCACTTGTCGATTTTTATTTTATTTTTTTTTACAGACAAATGTAACAATTATTAAACAGTTTTCATATTATATGCATAATCGTTGTATAATATTTTTCATTAAACATAAACAGAATCTTAATTTGGCAATGATGAAATATTTTCAACAGATGACACTGCAAGTGCATCTAAATATAAACTTGAAAAACGCATTCACTAATACGCAAAGCGAAATGATTCATAATATGTATAACATTTTGACCACAAACCAACTGGTATTAATACGAAATAATATCATATTACAAAGAATTTTAATTTTTCTTGAAATTTCAATGCAAAATATATTCAAAACACATTTCAACATGTTTAAAAAGTGCTTTTTCCAAAAGAATGATTTCTCGCTTAGTGTAGATTTATTTTTATTTCAACCAGAGTCCAATTTAGTTATTTTATCATATGTAATTGGCTTGTTAGGTCGATGACTTTCTTTTTATAATGTACGAAGAACTGAATGTACTTTTTTAAAGGTTTATTTTTATGTAGCAAAAGATAGTTAAACAACGTCATAATGCCGAAATAAACATTGTTTTTTATTCTTTTTTAAATTCTATTATGTGGATCGTTTCACTTTTGGATTATTATTATTGTTTTCTCTTTAGCCAAAAAAAAGCACAACAAAAGCTCTCCTACGAAAATCGATAAATAATTTACATCGAAAAATTCGTAAAATTATTACTTTATCTTTTGATGTCATTTTATATAGGTATTTTCGTTTATACTGTTTAAATAACATATATCGGAGATGTTTTTTTAAAAGTTTTATAATTGTAATTGTTTAACAATGATGCGCGCGAGCTTTTTTCTCTTCTTTGCGAATGTTCTTTCTGTTGCCACTTAGATTTTTTTATTTCAAACACATTTGCTTCTGGAACAAAGCCAACGTGATTTTTATCTGTTTGTGGACAAACACACACAGTGGGTTATGGAATTGTAGGTGACAATTGAATGCTGGATTTTATTTCCTGTCGAGCTTTTTTCCTTCATGTAACATGTAACTGTTGTGTTTGGTTTTGTTAGCAAACCTGTCTCTTTCGGACACTTCTTTTATTTTTACATTTATATGTTCTTTTACTAGAACTTTATTTTCACATAACTGTAAACAATTGTAATTATTTTTGATGGAAAAACTTTTGAATTTCTATATCTGAAATATTTAGTCTTTAATAAAATTTGATAAATGAATGTTTCTTTTTACAACAGACAAATGTTATCATTCATTTATTTTGAAAAGAAAATTGACATGTTTTTAAAGAAATATTTTTCTGAATATTAATGATGATGTTTTAATGTGTTTAGCGAATAATTAAAGTATAATTTTTAAATGAAATTATTCAGATATGATAAAATAAACAATTAATTTAAAAATTGTTATCGTAAAAATAAATTATTCATCAAATATCATAAAATGTTATAAAACAATAACATACATATGAGTGTATAATAACAATTACATTTATTATTCTATTTCGGATTGAATTACCAAAAACTGGTTATTACAATTACATATTATTTTGTTTATAAATTTTCAATAAAAATAAACATTTTAAGGGCAAATATACATATACTCGTATATGTAGGTACAATGTATGTAATAAATATTTTATGATATAAATGTACTACTCTTTAATAAAATAAACTTTTATATTATTCTATATGAAAAGATCAAAATAAAATAAACTTCAATACGAAGAAAATATCAAACATCAAGAAGATTTTATCATAAATGTTTTATTTTAAAGTTAAGTACATTTTGCAAGAAAACAACAACAAAAAAAAAAGATTCAAAGAAATATATTGAAAGCTCGATCAATAAATGTAATATTTTGCTCATATACAAGTAATTATAAAAAATTCTATTATGAAATATATGTATACGTATTATAGAAAATCATTCTATACATAGTTCAATCCTTGAATTTTACAAATTACTTTAAAGTTTTACTTATTATAGCTAAATACAATGAAAAGGTAAACAACAAAGTACCAACACACATTGTTTCAATTTAAAATGAATTTGTACCCTTTATTCAACGTATACACATTAACAATACATTATATTATACTATCTGCTAATACAATGCTCTAAAATAACATAATTTGTAATAGTTATAACTGTAGGTATGTATATATATACAATAATATAGGTATATAGTAGTATTAGTAGTTATTGTCATCTCTACTGTTTCAACAATTTTATTCAAATAAACCCACAAACGGATATCATATTGTCGTTATACTAGATAGCTAATAATTAATTGAAAATAAAATTTGTAGGTATAGCGCGTCTAATAAGAGAAAGTCGGACAAAAGAATGCGGATTGGTACCACGTGACACATTTATAGAAACTCTATTTGGGGTAGAGAGAAAATTTCACTAAAAGGGGAACACTTATTCATTTTTGCGTGCACAAACTCTCGCTAGATGGACAATATATACTCGTACGTCAATTTAGAAGACAATGTTTCTATATGTATACGTAAACATTTTGCTTACAATATAATTTTATGTTGTATGCATATGATTGCCCAAAGGGTATGCGTATACAATAAACTACATATATACATAGTTACAACACAGGTCTATTAAATTTTATGAATATTGCATAAACGTGCAATGCTTGCAACGTATACGTAAATTCATATCGTCATTTTTATTTTTCGAAAAAACCTTTAAGAAAATTCGAGTAAGCGTTTTAAATTAATTAACAATTCATATGGATTCTGTTTAAATGAAACCATATAAAATATACTCATTTATCGGATTTATTTGCATGCAAAAAGGAAAACGGTTATAATGAAAAGGAAATATTTTATTCGATTTTCTTTGTGGTGGTTTTTAATTTGACTTTATATTTTGACTAAATTTTATAGGTTTATAAAATTTAAGCAACAAACGTGACGTAAAAGTTTTTCCGATTAAACGTTGTTCTTGTGTTGTTGTTGTTGTTCGAACCATACTAGTTTTATTATACTTTGTTGACCGTTTTTTTTTTTCTTCTATACTCCTCGTCCTCCTCTAATACTTCTTTTTTCTTTTTACTTCTGTGTGTCAATAAAGCTCCAACAGTTTAATAATAGAATGGATTCTAAGACTCTTCGAAACAAACGTATATTTTATATATATATATTTACTTTAAGATATATCTTTATATACACAGTCATTCCACTTCTGTTGTTCCAATTCCATCTTAACCCCCCATACATCCCTCTACTACTATTTATATAATATCCCTCTACCTATGGTGGATGGATATTATATAAATATGTATAAAATATAAAGAGAAGCTTGTACACTTTCTGCAAAAGAAACACAGTTTATCCACTTGAATTTTCTGAATAGTAAATATTTTAAGTGAAGAATAATGTTTTCCATATAAAAAAGAAAATTCACCAATTTATGAACATTGATTTGTTTTAATAAAAAGTTGAAATCAAAAAACGTATATAGTTTGTATCCATATATATGTATTAAAAGGGAGATTTCTTGTTTATGTTTTCGTTTGGAAAAGTTCAAGTTTTTCCATTAGCTTATATACATAAGAGCTTTTAAATAACTGTTTCCGGATCGGTTTCCGGCAAAAGTTTGCAAGTCACAGCGTTCATATTTCAAAGTTTTTTTTCTTACTTACAAGCAAATCGATCACACATACACAGGAAAACCGAAATTCCATTGCAAATCTGTTAAGAAGAGAGATACCATGTCGACAACACTGCTTCTATTTTTATTAGAAATTGACGAATTTAAATAAATTCTTATAATTGAACGCTATGAGAAAAAGAAAAAGTTTTCTCCCCTTTTATTCATACATTAAAAACTTTGCTTACTTTTAATTTTACGTTAGAATAATTATCGCTAAAATGCTTTTCATTTAAAAAAGAATCGCTACAATTAAAATTTAGATCGACTTTTTTCTTCGTTTCATCAGAAGCAGAAAAGCTTTCAAAGGATATTTTGTGGCATTTGTTTTTCTAACAGGGAGTAAAATAAATACATTTTGACGTTTTAATACTATGCATCTAATAATTTTCACTTGAATGTAAATCGTAAAAATTTTAATGTCCGCAATATTTTTTGTCTTCTAAATTTTTATACTCGTATATTGATAATACAAATGAAGGGGTTGTTATTATTTATGAAGAAATCAATATTTTACATAAAAAGAAGATCTTCCTTCACGTAATTACTCATAAGCACATTTCTGCATAGAATTTAAAGAATTTCAATATGTATAAACGAAAACGAGATAAAATATAATAGTGAAAACGATACAAACATATAGAATATTTAATTAGGTTTTCTGTATTTAGTATACACATATAATCGATCATTTTGCAATCATAAACATTTAACAATATAATAAAATTAACAATACACCCTATAATATATAAAATAATTTTGATATAAATTATATCAAAAGAAATTTTTTCAGTATTATAATTAATTATTCAGACAACTTCTCCAAACCCTAAGAAACATTTTTGATTGACGTTCAGCCAGAGGGCTTTTCCTTATATAAAATTCCACAAAATTAATATTCCCCATAAGAAGTTATTGTTATTAAATAATTTGCATTTTCTAATCAATCATATTTAATATGTATTGTTACAAATTCATAATAATATCCATGATTATTTCTTTATAAAAAAAATAATCATTAAATTTCCAACTTGTAATGGTTATTAAACAACAAAGAGTAAACAATGTCTTGGACATCATCATCAGACCATAAAATATTTTCATATAATCGAAATAAAACAACAACTTTTTTTTAACTGTTATATGAATAATAAAAAGTTTTGCTGTTTTTGAAATCAATCCAAGTTTTGTAATTAAACCAGAAAAATTTAATCGAAAATTTCACATTGAAGATGGTTCTAATATATATTAAATTTGTGGTTTCTAACGAAACTTTATTAAATAGTTAGTGGATATATATTGAACCATCTGGGGCGATTTAAAAGATATAGAGAACGAGAGAATCTTATATACCAAAAGTCCACATAAACCAGATATATATATATATGTATATACATATAGATATATATCTAACATGTATAAAATGTCGACGAAATAAAGTTACTTGTCTATTCGGTATGTGGCAGAATATTTTTAGAATGAAAGTACCACGTTAAAGTTACGGTCAGGTTCTAGGCAGCTGAAACATGAATAATTCAAATGAATGAATCTAACATAGGTGTGTATAGTAGGGTTTGGGATAAGATGGTTAAAATAGTTGCAGAAGGAACGGAAGAAGAAAAAAAACCAGTCGAAGTAGAGTAAATGTACGAACAAACATTCTACCCATAAAATACAAAACTGTGAATGTATATTTTACACAACATTTGAAATTTTTTATGAATATACACACCCGTTTCTGTGTTTTTGTGGGTCCACAATTAAAAATACATTAATGTACATATATAATAAGAGTTCTTTAGTGTGTGTGTGTGTAATTAAATTTAATTATAAAAAAATATTATGATGTAATTTGTTTTATTTTTACTATTTACTTATTCTGTCAGACAAACATCACGCTCACAACTTGGAAAAGTAAGCAAACAAACTATGGAAAGCTCATAAAACATAGTAATGTAACTGGAAATATATGGATGTATCATGTTTTCAGAACAAACAAACGAATGAATCAAATATTTTCTATCAATAATATTCGTACAAATGGTTGACATGATGTAAATCAATTTTTCGTCAAAAAAAACCATTTCCTTTTTAAATTGTTCAGTATAATGACTTAAAAATGAATTACAATAACAAGATCTTTTTACAACGGCAATATTCTTATATTAAACTATACTATATACATAGTCCACTAAGTGATTTTGACATAAATATTAAAATTTTAATATAAACTGAAATGATTTATTATCCAACGAATATAAATAGTGTGATACGAGAGAAGAGAGAGTTTTCATATAAATGTGTTGCTACATAAAGGACCTCTTTTCATATATATATATGTCTTTAACCAAAACGACACAACGAAGACGACGGCCTCTTTATATGATGATGGTACCTTCAAATATAGAACATTTAATTATACCCAAAAGACCGCGTCGTCGTGCGCACCTTCTCTAAATCTCAACCAAAAAAAAAAGAAAATCTCATTACGATTTATAAATTTAATTAAATTGTATTTGATTTATAATATTTTTACAAATTACCTGAAATTCACAACCACAATTATAAGTTTAACTCAAAAACAATTAAAAATGTATTAAATCATAAAAATGCATCATTAAAACAAAGACATTAAACAGTAGAGATGCTCTCTAATGAATGTTTGTGTCTAATTATAGGACAGTCTCCTCTTTTTTATTTTTCTCTTCTATTCTATAAGTACCTATATAAAAGTATAATGATGCCAGGAAGTGAATATAATAAGAGTAGAAGTCTCTAGGATGTGCATCAGGCAATAATATCATTGTAAAATGCCGTCGAAGCGTACAATCATCTATCCCTGTGATTACTTACCGGTATGGAGGCTTTTTCCTCGGAGGTGGTTCCCCCGTTGGGTGGCACATGACCGGCCTTGGCAACGAGGCCCGCCGGTACCCGCACGGTAAGGCAGTCTGGCGCAATTCCCCACTCACACGTGGCCTCGTTCAAGACCACCTCACTCAGTGCATCACCTGAATTCACAACGACGTCTATTATTTACAAAAAAATTAATATTTTCTTTAGATTTTCCGACTTCACAATTAATTCACAAAATTCTAACACCGGATTTAATCATATATGAATATAACCAACCCCTTTAACGTCAATAATACTAATTTCGAATCTTTCTCTCCCTTTTTTTTGTTTTCTAAATTGCTGGAAAATTGGCACGTTTCAAGGAATCAGTTTTCTTTATTCAGGAAAATTATTATTGGATCTTTTTACTAGCGTTTTCGCTAAGACTGTATTGTGATTTTATTTTTTTTTTCTATTTTTTGTTTTTTTTTTTTGGATATTAGTGGGTCGCGTGCTATCTGTTTTGGGCAACAGCTGAGTACCCGACGCCGGGAAAGGTTGTGCGGCACTGTTTTGTGAACGACGCTATTGAACGACGCCGTTTACAGGGCGCAAGTCGTCGCGCCGCCGCCTCACCGTCTATACTACCTGCTGCTTGTTGTCGCGCGTCGTTTGCGCCCTTTTGCTTACGCTTGCATGTTTAATAAATGATTACTTTCAATTATTTTATTACATACGATATACAAACCTAACTATATTAGTACACTATTTTTGGATCAACTATCATAAATTTTATATTTGAAGTTGCAAAATGGTTTATTATTTTATAACTGGAAATTGTTTTCTTTTGTTGTTTTCCAACAAAACTGAAGCTTTTGGGAAATAGCAATTTATAATGATACACGTTTAAATTTGCAAATCAATAAAATCATCTTCTGGTAAGTCGATTTTTTACCAAAAACTCTGGTTTAACTCTTGTTGGTGCACAAATCGATTAAAATTTAACTCTACATTGAAAATATTGAAATTACATTAACTTTTTATATGCACCTATATGTATAATAATTAAATATTGAAATTTTCGTTATATGGAAAAAAAATGCAAAAAACCATTATAGAGAATATTATGCTTTTTCTAAAATGCATTTATCTGGAAATAACATGAAATCGATACAGCAAATATTAAATTTAAAATACAATGATACCATCAGTAGATTAAATGGAACACATACATACATATACGTGTGATATTTTATTAATAAAATAGTCAAAGAGCATATAAAGTGTACAATGAAAATTGAATTCATATTCAAACATTTTGTAAAATAGGTACGTATGTACATAATGAAAATACAAAATTAAATGTGGGTATGGAAAGGAATAAAAAAAACGACATTAAACGATTTTTATGTTTATATTGAATGACTTTTTAAGCTGAAAAATGGAGGACATTTTCATTATACACAAAATCTGAAATCGTACTACATAATATATGGATATTGACGAAAATTTACCATTTAGCTTCCGCAATTTGTACTTAGTCAAGTTGAAGATGACTAACGTTTAGTTCACGACCAAAAGCTCTGACCCACAAAACCTCTAGAGCATGTGGTGAACTGGTGATCATTTAAAACTTTCATACAATTCATATTACCATGCATGCAGAGAGTGGCTCAAAACACAACAAACAAATTTGAACTATTTAAATAATAATTGCAATAAGTTTCTTCTTAAAAGGAAATATTTGTTTGGAAATACATACATATATATTTAACGAGATGTTGTTATTATACTCGCACCTCATTATATTTTCCATTTGTACAATTAGAGAGTGTTATTGAGCGAAACTTTTATGGGGTTTATTCAGGATTGTATGGATTTCACTTAAGTCTTATTTAATTGGACTATTTTTTGTTTTCTTTTTTTAAGCTGTTTCAAACCAATTTAACATCTTATTACTACAAAACTGCCAACAATAATAAATTAGTATTATCGATTTATCTTTAATGCGAAACAAAAAGTAATACTTTGTTCTAACACAAAAAAATAATTTGCGAGATTATTTATTTAATTTTGTTTGCAGTTCATTTGGGGAAGTCTTTAATTAAAATTGAATTTCCTTAGTTTATCGACTGTGTGGTGATTAATGGTATACATATATACATATATATAAATTCAAAAACACAGAGCTTTGTGGTGTAAATGTAGAAAGTTTTACATTTGCATAATGTCAGAATTAAACAAGCATTTATTTTGTGCTTACGTCACTACAATGTTTCTTACTTAAACTGTTAAAACAATTTAATAAACGTATTATTTTTACAAAATGTGAAATGCCATCTTTAATACTTTAAAAAAATATAACTTTAAGTTATATATATTTAATAGAATTAGAGATTTTTTGTTGATTTCTGTGTATACATTTATATGTATGTAGTTGTAAAATAGATGAAAATATCAGAGGCAACATAAAGAAAACAAAACTGGAACTGGACATAGTCCAAGAATAGCTTCAAATATATGCTTCTTGTATGTTCTATTTGTTGTAGCAGAAAATGTCAAACGTTAACAAACTTACTGGAAAATGTATTAAAACTATTTAATTTAAAATGACTTTTGTGGGAATAAAAAAAATACTTGTAAAATGAGTAGTTTTATAATTTATTAACAATTTTTACCAAAATAATAATGAGTATACCTATTATAACACTTTTTATTAAAAACTTGCATTAATTTAGTAGACTAGTTAATTAAAACATTTCTGATTTTTAATATTGATCATATACAATTAGTAATTATTTATTGTCTTAGAAATACTTAGAATAGGTATAATAATGTGCCCTTAATTACATATACCAATTTTTATTTGTTTATACACAAAAAATGAAACTTAACATGATGTTAAACAAAACAGACAAGACAATTAATTATTACATATTTTTTCTGATTTTTTTTACAAAGTGGTGATTGAATGACAATATAAATACTAAAATACTATAATTTTATATAATTTTCAAATGCAAATATGAAATGTAATCTAAAAACTGACCGATTCAGATATTTTGTTGTAAAATTTTAGTTTTTGATTTGCACAAGCTGTCAGTACAAATTTAATTAGTAAAATAATTAACAAACAAAACGACTTTTAAATTAGTTCCACATCTCATATGTATACCTATATATAGAAACGACAAAACAAACTGATAAACCACTTCTTTTAATTACATATTTTGTGTAATTAATATGCATTTGAACGTATATTTGATCCTAAAACATATGTACATTGTTTGAATTAATAGATTAATACAACATAATTTTTCAAAGAATTGGATTAATTATAAAGTTATTTCATTTAGTAGATATGAATAGGGGTTGCCGGTTGTTTTTATTATTAAAAAAATAAAATTAATTTTTTTCTACAATAAAAGCATGGACACAATTGAGAATTGAATTGCAATTGCGATAATCTTTCATTTACCTCTTATGTAACCATATATTAAATATACACAGAACGTATAACAATAAACAAACACATTTTCCATTAGTATAAAACTTAAAAGCATTATTATTGTCGGCCATCAAAATGAATAATCTAAAGTAATTGCAAAAACGCACCACCACCGAGCTTTTTTGCTCGTTTACACCACAGTTTTCCGTATATTCGGAATCTGACCTCATTTTGCAGAGGAATCCGGTCGTAGATATAGGAAAGTGTGTGTACGTATAAAAAAAATGTGATGGTGTCCATTCTAAGCGCACATCTTTCACCACCCCCTAATTAAAAGACATCACAACTAGTGATATAGCTAATGGCAGACAATATGTGATATATAATACATACATATATGTATGTATAATGTATTTATTGATCAAAAAGATAATAAAGCATCAGCAAGAGAGAGAGTATTATATTATATGAAAAGGGGGATGATGATGATGATGATGCGTTCTGGTTGAGTACAGATTATCAACATTTCGTACAAAACTACCCCCCTTTCGTGTAGTATTCGATCCCGGACACTCGCTGCGATATTGAGCTATAAATTAGTCTGCACAATGCCGGCCATTACCGGCCAAACAATGATGTTTCCAGATAAAAGCACAACGTGCTGGCTGCTGTGGGCCCCAATAGCGCGACATTTTGTTCTCCATTCTGAGATTGTTTAATTATGACCGACATATTCAAATGACTTTTCCACCATTCTATTATGTAACCGTATACTTGATGTAGTCATATATTTCATAAAATTTGTCTAAAATTTAATCTTCTGACAGAATTTTCTTTTTTTTTTCTGATTAGTATTTTGGTTAATCAAATCGTTTTTCATAAACTAGTTTGATTTTTAATTAAAATTATAACAGCATAAGCTATAACACATTAGGTACACGTAAATATGTATATATGTATAGAACTCTTGGGGATGTTTCCGAAATTTTTAATTCCCTATAAATTTTCAGTGTCATCGCTTTCAGCTATAGTCATTTAATTAATGATATATATTTTAATATTCTGCTGAAAAAGTTTTTACATTGATAAATCAAAAAGTTTTTCCATCCCCCTATATATAAATATATATATATATATATACCTATGTACATATCTATACCAATATTTGATTTCCTTAAAATTTTATTAATTATCTTTTCACAATTAAAAAAAATTGTTATGCAAAACAGCTTGAAGCACTTTTCTAGGCGGATGGAAAACTTGTACATGAGAATGAAAAGTTTTTCACCTATCTTCTGCATACAATTAAAAATAAAATACTGGATAAAAGAAGTTTGTTTTAAACAAACTTTTTTATCTTTGTTTCTTTGTGTCGTTTTTGAACTAGATTTTCAGAAATGTGCTATAACGATTAAAAAATACTAATGGTTCTACTTAAAAAATGTGTGACCCATTAAACTAATATAATTATAACTAACCTAGTTTACATCCTTTTTTTAAAAAAGCACAGACTTTAAAATGTTTAACTATAGTGGAACACGTCAAAACGAACATACTAAACAAATACAGTTAGGTATAAACAATTTTACTCGGATGATTGTTTAAATTTCATCCAGATTATGTTTACCTTATTGCATAAACAGAAATTCATTACTTCCTACATAAACTTTGGAAATTGTTTACTATGACGAATAAAACATACCAATTACATATACTTCCATTCAGTTATAAAACGTAACGTTCACTTATAGTAAATATTTATATTAAAAAAAAAAAGAAAAAACTAAGGCAAATCTAAACTCCAGATGGTACTGTGTAAACAGTTCTGAAAACTGCAATTTTCAAAAATTACTTTAATTAACGTAAAAGTTATGCTTTCTTTGTTTGTCTGTATGAAAATGTAAATAATAAATTTTATTTGAAAATAAACACCATGGACAAATAACACATACAGGCATACATATATCTATAATACGAATCAATAGAATCGAAAGCAATTCCTTTGACATTTCTTGTATGTCACTTCATATGTCTTTTACACACCAGTCGTTCAGAATAATGGACCACTTACGATTGTCAATTTATATGAACCGATTAGAAAACTGTACTTGCTGGTATACATAAATCTTTTTCGAAGGAAATATTTTGTATGTGTATGTGTATTATACATTTTGACCTACTTTTTCCTATATATTTTTCTCCCACATCTTTTGTTGAACTCCATCCTGGACTATTCATCAAAAATATTTCATACTCAAAATGAACTAGTGCACTTAAATCAGTTTTAATATCATTTTTCTAAAATAGATTCGGAAAATACGAAAAATTTGTTTTGTTTTTGCTTTATTTTTCCATTTGTTTACAACTTGATTGTAAGAGAAGAGATTGTTTTTCCTGTTTTTAAACAGAAAAACAACAGGGGCAAGTTCTTCACCAAAACAACACAGCATCCAAGAAAACGAGAGGGAATTTTTAGTAATAATAATTATATTTTGTTTGTATTATATTAAATCAGGATATAATGAAAATACATGATGATGAAGAAAACAATAGGCATAGAATATAATAATATTTAAAGTACATATATTTCAATTGTTGGAAATCATTTTTAGGTGAAAACCCCTCTTTGTAGAAATAATAAAAGTTATTTATTTAGTGCCAAATAGCATAGAATTTTCGGTGAAATAAAATTTAAAATCAATTTATATCACAGCAGGCGCATAGTATAAGTTTAGAAATGGAAATCAAATAAATTTGAATATTACGGCCTGACCTATTTCGATTTCGTCCCCCCTGTTTTTTTATGATTCCTTTATATATACAAAAGGGATCTTTACATCTATAAAAATCCACCCTATCCATCAAAATTTTAACAACCAACTACAATATTTACGTTAAATCTAAATGAAATTAATCCATTTCAATGAATTTTCTGCAGAATACATAATCAAGCGTCGAATTTATGGCTTTGACTTGTTCGATTTGTTTTTTCTTTAAACTCATCTTGTAAATATCTATATAAGTGTAGTATATCTTTTATTTTAATATACCATATAAATAAGTATAAAAATGCGTATAGTCACTAGAGGAAATAAAATACATAGAAAATATTCAGGTCACAGAAAAATTCATACCTTGGGGCTTTTACGTCAAAATAAGACCTTCTTTCAAATGTTATCGTGAACAGCATTTTCAAGACAAAAGTCGGGTCAGTTTCCATTTTAGTTTTTCTATAGGGATTTTAATGTCACAATATTATGACAAATCTTATGTTTCACCAACAACCATAACAGTTTACCAACCCATGATGATAAAATATAGTTTTTTTCTTTTATTTTTTTTTTTTTCAAAAAGTTGAGCACACACAAAAGCTTTACTACATCTTTTACAAAAATATTCTAATTGTATGGCAAAAAGAGAAAAACACATCAATATTTTCTGAAAAACTGTTCGTATTACAATTGCTGATAAAAAAAAACCTGTTGAAATTTAAAGGGTTCACAATTTTTTTGTATATTTAAAATGTAGGTCAAAGATTATATTTGAACATGGATGGAATTGTGAACGAGACGAACAGATTCGTGAGATATTTATCCTGAGAAGGGCTGAACCACTAGTATTATTATATATATAATATATAAATATCAGGTGGTATATACATACATATATGTATGTAGGTATATAAGGTTTAGAAGTGCAGTGGGAAACACGAGAAAAGAAAATAAATATCGAGAAAAATAGCAGATTATTTTTTTTGTATGTATACATATATTTTTGATATCTGCAGCCACGTGGAGAATAAACATTTTCCATCAAAAAACCGAAAAATATATTTTTATTTTATGTGTAAATATTATTCTGAAAGGAAATTCAGACAATATATATTATTAGGGGTATATTTTTGTTTTTAATAAAAAACAATAAAATAATATTCATAAGTCAATCAGATTTTATACTTTCTAAAATTCTAAAATGAACAGTAGTTAAATGAATCTTCAAAAAAAGAACCAAAAAAGAAGACGGAAATATATATGGAATATATATAGATAGTGGAAGCTGGTATATAACAGATAATGTCTTATAATTAAATAACGTTTACAACGAAAAAAAACATTGTGTTGTATGTTTAGAAGAAAATTGATTGCTTAAAAGTGGAAGGCGGTAAGCAGCAGCAGCAGCACAGCGAAAGTAGAAAAAAGGAAAGAAAAGTTATATGAACGGGGCGGCAAGCAGAGGACTGATGCAGAGAGCCAGCATAGCAGAGAGTTTTTCAGTTTGATATGGGCCACAGCTGTTTGGATGTAGCGGTCCCAAAGAGCACACACTTATTTCTCCATTTGAAACACCGGTGAACATTATCTGCGAGGCTATTAATCCCGTTCCTTTGTTGCGAATGTTTTTTGGTGGGCGTCACTATGGTAACGACTTCCGGTTGCCTGGAAACGCAATGCTTCTCTTCAACCCCCACCGTGTACACATATACACAGCACACATACACCATCATCATCATCATCTCGTTTTGGACCAAAAACGTAGAGATTGTAACGCCGACGCAAGACACACCGCGCGGCGCGTTTGTTTTGTACAATTGCATGAATGATGAATATGTATTACTCTTGGAAATGTGTATATATATATATATATAGAGTATATAGGGGTGTAGGGAAGAGAAGAGCTGGATGATTTTCTTTGTTGAAATAACACGGCCGTGACCTGCACCGGAAAACGTACTCCAGGACGACACCACCACCAAGAGAGACGAAGTTTGTGTGATAGAGGGTCTTCATCATCAGCACCGCTCCGGGGACCTGCTTCATTTAGATGATAGAATAAAGGGCACAAGCAGGCTGCTGGGATCGAAACAGACATATATATGTATATGTAGAGGGTGAGAGGGAGACAAAGAGGGTGGATTTTAACTTGGTAATATAACAGACGACAAAATTGAAATCTCAAACAAGACCATCAACCTTGCCATCAATTTTTTTGCCAAAAATATTATACGAAGATATAGGTATATATTTTAAAAAACTTTGATTTGATTTAGTTTAAAAAAATAAATACAAGATTCAATTGTTGGCAAAAGATTAGATGACATAATTTTATAGACAGAAAAAGCAAAGAACTAGAAAACAATTGGAAATTGTGAAAAAGTTTTTAAGGTTGTCATTTTGTTTCCATATATGTATATGTATTTATAAACAAGCCGTTTGTTATATTCGTTTATCCGGCAAAAGTTTTGTGATGGTCACAAGGAGTTTGACAGTTCGTTTTCATTCCCTTGTGTTTCATCAAAAACGGAAAACCATCACATATTATATCGCTTCTGGCAGAGATTCTCTCGAGAATAAACTTCCTAATACCTCAGTTACGTCTGCTGTCGCACCTATATTATATATACTATTCCTAGTTGGTTCTTTTTTGCATAACATGGATGCATCCATATTTATAAAAATAGTTGCCAATTTTTTTTTCTTTGCATTTACTTATATAAATTTGACATGGGAAAAGTTGAGAGAGAAAAAGTTCTTATTTATTGTACACATCTCTCTGTTCGTGGTTACAAAAACGTACCACCCATTGCTTTATTGTAATATTCCAAGTTGGTGAAGGGAAAACCTTAACAATTTTAATCTGATAAAATTACATCTTGCCTTTCTTAATGAAATATTATGAAGACTAGATTTACGTATATATTGTTGGCGTAAAAGGGTTGTGTTGTATTTACATTATGCAAATTTTCCTTGCAGCAACTTACGTGCCAATGAAAAATACTGATATTTTAGAATAGGCGGATGTTATATTGTTCTTTTTAGCATCCCAAGAGTTTTAAGAAAATATTAAGTTATTTCTTTATAGTAGTAGAATTTTGAAGTTTTAAAGTTATAGTTTTTTTCAACCAAAAAAATGTTCAACGAAATTATTATATATCGGATTAATTTGAGTCATTAGATTTATGCCATTCCTGTTGGAGCACTATTTGGAAATTTTGATTATATGCTAGTCTATATAGAAACGATATTAAAACTCAATTTAACAATGTCTTAGTCAAAATCACCAAAGCAGCCTATCCCTTTTACATTTTACATCTACTTTAAATTTAATCTTCACCCCCTTTGTGCTTAGGTAATTGTGGTTATATGAGAACTATAATAAAATAAAGTTATGTGATGAAATTACGTCCTAATTTTGGTTTAAAATTAAAGTCCTGCTTTTGTCTTTGTGTCTGTGTGTGTGTGTATGTTTTGGTCCTTCGACAATATAGAGGTGCAATGAAATGCGTTGTCCATATATATGTATATAGTATAATAGTATGTGTAAAAGGGTCCTTTTACTTATCAACAATGTAATTAAGACGGTATCAGAGCGGTTTTGTATTGTTGCATATGATTCTGTTATTATTACAATTGTCAGTATGTCGAAAAGGGCCCTATTCTCTCTCACAAAATTGTTGTTGCTGTTTTATTTTATGAAAGCAACTAAACTATATGTATAGTTTTGTTTGGGTCGCATGAGGCGCTGCTGTTGGAGTTATTGCTGCGGTGGTCCGGACTCTAAAATATGGGGTCGAATATCCGGTCTTTGCTTACAATAAAGCGCTGGTTTCTCTCTTAACTCCACTTTTAGCGAGTTTGCGAGAGGGCCCAACCAACAACAGCATACTTGCTAACTATAACACAGATATATACGAGTAGATATATATATATATATAATAGAAATGGGGTTATCGGGGTTGTATTCCATATTTGCACAAATATGACTATGGGTAGATTTAACTTACCTTTCAAGTATTGACTATATGTTGTATTCGTAAATTCAATATAAATGTCCCATTTTCCAAATACACAATAACGATTATTGCATTCAATATACATTTATAGTTATTTACATTGATTTTACGAAAAAAAGCTAAAAATATTTTTATATTACGTCGTACACAACGATTTATATAAAATTCTTTTAAAATATTACGACTACCGATTTAATGTATTAAGTTATTATATTATTAGGAAATTTTTTATTGGAAACTGGAAGAAAAACTTAATATAAATTTCAGCATATAATAGAATCCAAGCTTTTCAATATTAGATCTTATTAGAGAGAGCTGGCAGTCTTACATTGGCTGTCGACAAAGAGGGCAATATTCCTTAATTGGAACGACAGCGAAATTTCGTCCCCAAAGTAAAACCTCTCCCTCTTCTATATATCCGAAACACCTTCTAAGATTAATCCATTGTCACTTATGTGACATTGTAGTCCAACAATTTACTTTATATAGACGCTATTCTTATACATTTTCTAAATAGATTTTCTTTAAGTCCTTTAAAATAAAGCGTCATTATCTTAATATATTGATTTAACAAATTCAATTTTCATTTTTTCTAAATTATTCATTTAAACTCTTTCTTTTTTCGTTGTGAAACATGTATGCACTTTACTTTTGAGTAGTTAATCTTACAGGATCATAACTATTTTAGGATAACTTTATGGATATGCCATTAAAGATAAGAG
Organism: Oryzaephilus surinamensis; assembly: GCA_004796505.1. Lineage (NCBI taxonomy): Eukaryota > Metazoa > Arthropoda > Insecta > Coleoptera > Silvanidae > Oryzaephilus > Oryzaephilus surinamensis. The sequence continues at coordinate 4,799 of SSSI01008613.1, read as the reverse complement.
TTTTAAAATATATTTGAGGATTTTAAAAAAAATGTTACAAGATTCATCTACTATCTTAAATTTGTTGATTAAAATGTTATAAAATTATTTACATATTTATTATTTATGTCTGTAGACCTCGTGCGTCGTCTTGGTAGGAGATTGCGAAACTATCGAAGCGCCACTTAATGGTGAATAAAAAAAATTACTGCAAGATATTATTAATTAATACAATAATTTATGAAATTTGTATTTTTCAATAATTAAAAAAATAATTGTTCAAATTCTTATCCCAAAAAAGACGTTCATATGTAATTAGAATTTTCTTGGGTTATAGGGGATGAAATGAAAAAACACGTTAGTTTAAAAAAATACTTACTATTTGTATTTGTAAAGGGCCGTACACACTTGCAGGCGGCCTGTCCGGCGGCCTGCACAGATATGGTCTGCACAGGCCACCTTAAATGCATCCACACTACGTTATTTACTTTAGGTTTATTAATTGGTTTTATAAGTTCATGGTGTATAGAACTACTCGAAATTTATAAAAATGAATGAAAAGGAGCTGCTTAATTTATCAGTATTAGCGTGCACTGTAATAAAATTGAAACGGGAAAAATCTTCTGTTATTAAAAAGAAGAAATGGTGCAAAAATTGGCTCCTTCAAGAATGCAATATTTACATGTGAATTTAATGAAAGAATTTAAAATTGAGAAGCAGGATTGGTTTAATTATCTACGGATGGACGAGGAGACATACCTAAAATTATTCACATTAGTAAGAAAGAACTGACGGCCTGATTCCATCCACACTAGCAGTTTTGCAAGTCTGTGCAGGCCAATATCAAACAGAGCCAGATATCATCCGGCCAACTGCACAGGCGGCCTTTTTCATATACACACTCTCAGTTTTGGCCTGTGCAGGCCGCCGGAGAGGCCGCCTGCAAGTGTGTAGGGCCCTTAACAACGGACCCAAACCTAAATAAT
>SSSI01008612.1:0-23230 GCA_004796505.1 Oryzaephilus surinamensis | reverse complement strand
TTAATAAACATTTGGCGAAATCGGTAATCCTGAAGAATTGTTGTGTCAAAATTTTTAACATGATTCAGGGTTACCATTAGCCTTATCCAATATAAATTACATGCTAATTAACTCTTCAAACAAAAAACTATCCTTTTTTAACAATTTTAAAATTATTTTAACGTTTTTTTTGTCAATAAAATTTTTTAAGCATAAATGATTTTTCATGATTTTTTGATCATGTTTTGCTTTTTCTTATTTTACACGAAAATGGCTAGTCCAATCCAAAAAAAAAAATAAAGAAGCAGAAAAGTTTTATTATTAAATTTTTTATCAGAAAAAGCTTTTTCTCTATGTTCTTTAATAACCAAATAAAGAAATTATGGCAATGGAGAGTTTTATCACCCCGAAGAAGTGCATTTCTAATAGACAGAATGTTTTCAAATTGTACACATATTTAGAGAATATTAAAAAACTTCCCTATACCAAATTTGGTAATTATTGACAAGAATAAGGGTGTGAACAATAACAATGAATTTGGTAATTATATCTTTATTGGCTTTCAAGATATTCGAAAAAATAACTCTTTTTTTGAAGATTTTGATAGCTTATAATTCTGCAGGGGTACCGAATTCGCCCTTTGTTTATAAGGCTTTTCCGCTTATTTTTATGTCAACTATACTATACGCTCTTAGCGTTTCGGAACGTTATTCTGAATCACCCTGTATAAGATTGGCAGACACTGATTGTATTAGATATATATGTATGGAGAGAAGCTGTATATGTAGAGAGCAAAGTTAGTACAGTCGAGTTGTTTCGTATCAGGTTAGCACCTTTGGGAAATTTAGTTCAAATTGAAGAGGAGGCGGTATATAGATGTAATCATCTCTCTATTTCAGATACGGTCGAACGCGTCAACGCATCCCTATGATGTTTCTCTTACGAGTGCCATCAAAGATACGCGCTCCACTGCCAACAAGAGTATTACAACTTTGCTATATACATATAAGCAAGTAGCGTCTAATAACTTATCGATGTTCTATATTATATATATGTAGAAATGTGAGTGTGTTTGAATTTCGAAATGGACAAACCGTCTATCTTATAGTTTCATTACTTTGACATGTAATAGATGCTGTGTGTGGAATAATTTTACCTTTAACATTATTGTAATTAAATGAAGGGATCTGAGATGCCTTCCAGCGCCCATTCCATTGAGGTTTTGGATTTTTTTTTGGAGTTGTATTACAGATGTTATCATTTTATTTATGAAACTAATTTTCGAATATTTGTATTACAAGAAAATTATATTAAACCAATTACTTGCAAGAGATTTTTTTTACGTTTTTATAGAATAATGCAGGACTTTTATTAAAACATTCTTAATTTTATGTTGGCTTGATATTATTTCACCAATATTAATAAAACATATACTTGCATATGAATTATAAAATGGATCGACAAGCATACACATTTTTACAATTTAATTTGATGCATATTTTACAGTAAAAGAATGTCGTGTATAAGATAGAAATTGATGTAAAATAATATATGAATTTATAAAAATATAATAAAAGATTTAAAATGGAAACATCAAAACCATATTGGAATTTACGCTTTAAATGTACAGTATTATAAAATGGAAAAAAAGACGAATTGTGATCGTTTTACAATCACATTGGTATAAAACACAGCAAAATGCATGTAAAGTTGTTATGGAATCAATAAAAGAGCCCGCATTTCCTTCATTCTTAATGCGATGTGATTGTTTCAACCTAACTATACATAATTAAAAATTATATTAAAAAGATTTTTTAATTAGATTTGCTTTGAACAATTTTTTTTCCTTCATTTCATATATTAAATTACTTAAAATAATTAATTCATAATAGATGAATTAATTGTAAGTATAAAATGAAACACGACATAATAAAAAATGTGTCTACGATTATTTTTCTCAAGTTTTAACATGCAGTGTTGTATATATTTTTCCATGAGATGAATATTGCGAAACGGGGTGCTGATAATTAGGGCTTTTCTGAAGGTTTCACTTCTTTGCACCCTATTACACTTCAGTCTGTCTTTTCATATAATATATAGGGTTAAGCTCTCACATCCCTTTTTTTATTTTCTATATAGCCCAGCCTTCACCCATGGCTCTTTATACATCATCATTGATTTACACTTAAAAATCCTCTCTCTCTTCACTTATACCTACTAAAAAACTAGTAGCCGTATAAAATTTTATGAATATTATAACGACCACCGTATACATATTTCGTTAAATAAAAATAAACAATATAAACGGGTGTGAATGTGTTTTAATTTTAAAAAATTCATAATATAACTACCGCTCGTTATCAAATTATATCTGGTACTTTAATATTTTTTTTATTATTTTGTATCCTTATAATAGTTTCGACTTCTTTTTGTTCGTGTTGTGTACGATGTATGCATATAAAATTACAGTATTTATAGGATGAAACATTAATAATAGGTTTCGAAGGTGAGAATAACGATGGTTAACTATTACTGTGTACACTCCAACTAGAAAATCACCGTACCATCATCATCATCATCATCAGGTACACCCGGGAAAATTACCACCTGAAGCAAATACGAAAATAATTCAACAACTGTTTAAAAATTAAACAATTTTGTATATACGAGTATATCGTCTGGTAGTGTTCGTGGTAATATTATTGATGAAATACCGTTACAATACTAACACTTTATAATGTAATACAAAAGTTTGTGTAGATAAGAAAAACTTTATATATTATAATAATAATAGTTCAAAAAGGCTCTCTCCCTGCAAGGGGAATTGTTAAATTACTATATTTTATTACACACCTTAACTAAAACAAAATCAGAAAAATAAAAAGCCCATCATTTTCGTAATATGTTTTATTGAAGACATTTTTGTTTCTATAATGAGGACGTTAGTAGTAATAAAGATATTTTCGTTTGATATTTTATTTTTAAATTAGAAAAATATAAAATATTGTTGATAATATGCAAAAATGTGTGGTGCCTAAGCGAATTTGAGAGCGTGAAAATTTGCAAGTGCTCTTGATTACGAGGTGTAGCAAAATTATGACAAAGTGCCTACTCGGAATATGCCGGATAAGAGGAGTAGAGGTGTAGGAATTGATTTTAGTTACATTTTAAGTGTTCTTTCGTTTTTCCTTTTTTTTCTGTTTTATTCGTTTGCAAAATGTAATTGGATATTACATTATTTAACTGGTTAGTTCACAAAATCGAAAGTTTTCGTTTTTGACAATTTTAAAAAATTGTCTATTTAACTGCCACCGCAATTTATATGTGAATTCATTATTATCTTGTATTTTACTTACAATTTGTTTAGTTAATTAGGCTTTATTTTCAAAGGAAATAATGAGTTTGTTAAATAATTATATTTTAACATGGTAGCTTTAATATTTATCGCAAATAGCAAATATTAGGCACAAATTGATTTTGTTGCAGGAAGCAAATAATTATTTATTTAACAAACATATAGTGCAAAACTGTTGATTTTAAAAAGACACTAAACTGTGCTCAAACAAAATAATACACCTATATATAGCTTAAAGCGTAAAATTAATATTCTTCATATAAAATACCAGACAATTAAGAGAATATTCAAAATAGGGCCCAGCATTTAAATTTCACATCTTTAGGCAATTCGTTTTATTTTTCCTTGAACACAATCTGTGGATGTTCAACATAAATATAATACAAAAAAATTTATAATTGCAAATACACGATGATAAACGAGTGTGAAATAGCTACCATGTACAAATTCTAAGACATTTTGAAGAATTTATGACTATTGGAAATGATTATACGATTTTTCGCATTCGTATAGCAATCGACTTATAATTTTTATTCTACCATTTTCGATTAGATCGTCCGATTAATCTCCAATATATAAATAAAATATTACATTGACCAATTATTTTATAATACAAACATCTTTATGACAAGTAAATTATATGTACACAAGCAACAGCACGGACATAGAGGCAATTAAATAATTTAAATTAAATCTTCTAGCAATATTAGAACAAGATTTATGACTTCCCATCAAATATCTAATAATAATATCCCATAGTTAAAGTGTTTAAGACAGGTGGTGGTCTTTAGACAGACCACACAGTTTTATATTTCAAAATACTGTATTTTTCGTACACCTCATATATATACATGGTCATATTATAGAAATGGAAAAAACAAACACAGAATACCATCATCATCAAGACACGACGATGTTGTAAAAGAGAGACAAGTCGAAAAAAAGACCAAACGAAGAACGAAAATTCGGTTATAAAAACCTATAATAATATGTTTGCATTAAACATATCATCACCAAGTTGGTCAGGCAAATGTGGTACATTTGTTACATGGTTAATGACCATATATGTATGCAATAGAACTAAATTGGTCCACTGCACCTTATAGTGTACGTCAATATGGTATAATTTTGTATTTATCATATTTTCTGTGAGGTAGGTACAGTGGACCAAAACAATTTATCAACAAACAATCTACATACAAGTTGATTTCTGGCATTTATGGTCCGTTGCAATGGGCTGTTATTATGATATACTCGTTAGTTAACAACGTTGTTATACTATCAGGCCTTCCAGTCTCTCTCACAGGCCAGGTGAAATTATTCCAAGTTGGTGTTTTTAGGTGCGGGTGAATCGTCCCACCTCACATTTACTAATGCCTTGTTGCAACCACTATAATTTGTATATATATGTATGTGTGTGTGTGTTTTTCCTTTCTCTCAAAATCAAGTCATCTGCTGCCTTCGATTTGTGTGGATTTATCTTGATGATAATAAGGTGTTTCGATTTTTTAATGATGTGTTATGAGATATATAACCATGTTTGTTTTTTCTCTTATTCTCCTCGTCAATATCATAATAACGAATTTCAATTTTCTGCTCTCCATAAGTCTGTTGCTTGCGTTTAAAGAGTGAAATTTTGAGGAAAAAAAGACCACCGTACGTGCAATATAAATGTGAAATAAAACGTATTATTAATACAGTTTAAATATTTTTCAGTTATGTAACTGAAAATTTTATTTAACACCGCAGGATATATAAAAGTATAATTCGATAAATATTATAATCATTTTTCTTCTTATACTATTATTATTAACAGTAAAGCATTTAAACATTATTTTTGAAAGTATACTTGCAATTATAAATATAATGTATAGACGCCTTGGTAAATATAATTTATTAAATGTTTACGCAATGCTATACAGATACAGCTATTAATTATTAATATAGTTATAGAAAAAAGTGTTTTACCAACAATTATGTCGTAGATAGTTTATCGATACAATTACTAGTACATAAATTTAATCTATTTAAGAATGATTGATACCACAATATATGATAATTATCTAGTTATAATAATGTAAATTTAGTTCTATGAAATATATTTCAAAATATTATACTGTAAGGGATGTTTACAACTGAACATATAAGCAGCTGTCGAATTTTTGAAAGGTAGTTAGAGGGATGGACATAAAATATAGCGCTTCCCCATTATTTCGATATCTTTATTTGTATACTGAATGAAAAATCGACTATAATCCTTATATACACGTATTGTGGAGCACAATTTTCTGTAAATTGTATATATGATGAAAACTTGGCCCCAAAAATATTGAACATGGATGAGCCTCTCTAGTACCTACTTACTAAAAATTATTAATCTTATATATATATGTATGCTTGTATGCATTAAAAATTAAATTCTAAATTATTATTCACGTTAGTTATATTAGTTTTAGGAACTCTTTATGGAAATATCTTCTATATATATATAAATAAAATTGATTTTACTTTAATACAAACATTAAAAATGTTTTTTAAATAAATTAATGCTTTTCGGCATGTCATAAAATTAATGTTTTAATGTAGGTAAAGTGTGTATATACGTATATATAGTATATGTATATAAGAAAAGATAAAAAACATTAACATTTATGAGTTATTTGTCTACATAATAAATTATCCAGGTAGTTTCTACATTTTCGAGGAGAAGCTATGGTCAAAATATGTAATTTTCATAATTTAACAATATGGTATGCTTTTATGGTGTGGTCGTTAACAGTTTTTGGAGTCAATTGTAAATGTATAGCAATTAGTATAAAATGAAAATGTTTATATTTACAACTTTAGTTGAGAAATCATTTCTTTCAAGTACTACCAAGAACGAATAATATGCATATATTTATAATGTTAAGAGTTTTATTTTTTGAATAAGTCATCCAACAACTGTTTAACCTTATATAAGGTTATAACGCCATAAAGTCTGCTAAATTCTCTATTATCACCACAAACACCAACTGCAGTATTTCATTTATAGATAAACAAAATTCAGCCAAATGTGACCTATTCACATTATGACATATTGAACTTATTATGGCCATGTTTCTGATAACGTCAACATGCTTTAAATGATGAGATAAGGATAATAGGTTCATCAGTTGATTCAAAAATTATTGAATAATAAATAATTAGTTTTCTGATAAAATTTTGTATGTAACTAATACTAGAAATATATTATAAATTTCGATTTTTTGGGTGTTGGAAGTTTATCACAATATATTCAAAAGATTGTTGTTGACAATAAATATTATTTTGAAAAATTGATATGATAACCATAGCAGAATAGAACTAATTAAGAGACAAGACTATAAAGAAAAGGAAGCACTTTATCAGCATACAATTGTGTACTTTTTAATTATTATTTGTTTGTTTAAAATTTTATAGGAAACATATTAAACGAATACACATGTGTGTCTAATTAGACGCAGTTCTCACTTTGTTAGATTTTTTTTGTAAATATTTATAAAACAATAGAGATTCAGTGAGATAATGTTGATCTCTATTAAAATGTATATAAATACACTTCAGAGTGACGACTGAAACGTATGCTAGTGTAAAAAAATGTAAAATATAATAATGGGCAACTTGTAATTTATACACAACAGATTTCAGTGATGAATGTGTAATAATTATACATGATAGTATAATATGAAAATTATGGAAATTACATATTAGAACCGGACCAAAGTCATTGTACAAGACAAGAGAGTGCTGGCACTGATGAGTTGCACAATTAGCTTGATTACAAAAAAAAGCTCGGCAGAAAGAAGCGTGCATCAAATCTAAATCACACTTACACGCATATAAACAGAAAATTAATACACACCTAATATAGGAACACCATGAAAATGGATTTTCCTAAATATTAATCAAATTAGTTGTAAGCAAACATGACTGTGTTGTATGTTAAATTAATTATTACCCTATTAAAACGTAAAGTTTGGGGCGAGTTATTGTATAGTAGGTATTATTTGTGCTTGTGTGTGTGATGCGCGCCTCTATTATAAATCATATCGGCACACGGTAAATTTTTAAAGGGAAAACAGATAGCCATATAAATGCAGGTAAAGGCTATTATGAGTTGTATTTGTTTAGTGTAAGTACCAGTGGCGCCCGTCAGTCGCAACACAGCAGGAGATGGCTGACCGACCCGCCCGAAAACAGTATTAAGTCAATTATATAGATACGGCGCCTAAATTCCAACCAAGAAGAAGATTTTCTTCTTCTTTCGTACGTATACAAGCTTGTTTGACACCATCATCATTAACATGCACAAATACACAAAACAGGTACTTGATAGGCTATTATATAAATAAATACTATTAAATTATAATCATTTTCGGATTATTATTATTTTGGGGGGTATTTTGCACAAGGTTAATCAAGTTGGCCTAAATCTAATATGGATGACCTGTTTCATAGATAACTATAGGTCTATTCAGATAGGGAAGAAAAAAGTGTTGATTGATCAACTCCCACATGATTTAATATTTTAAATTTTATTGGTCGAAAGCAAGGTTGGAGTGCAGCATTGTGGCAAATGTAAACAATTATTGAATTATTTTGAAAAAAAAGACAAAATTTATGAAGATCGATTTTTCTTCCGTATCTGAATAGAGTATAGTTTTATTAATTATATTATATGTCAAAGCTATAAACTTTCTATGATAAATTCATTCTGAGTACCAAATGAGTTATGCCTTTACAATTTGATCAAAGTTTGTTTAAAACCTGATTGATGAGACCAGTAGGTTTGATATTTAGTTATCAAGAATCGAATTTTCATTAGATCGTAAATAAAAATTTCTTGTGGCCAAATTAACATAACGAATTATTATTCTTTGGAATTACGTATAAACAAGCAACATAACAACGAACGAAGAAATTCGTGATTGGGATACATTTGCGTGGCATCTAGTTTACTATATGGACCCGTTCTTATATGTCTTGTTTAGGCGCCTGCTAGATGTGTACCCTAGAATTAACGTAAATCGCTGCAGGCACTGTCCTGTCAGGGCCTACCATTACCCTACTGATGGTACTGTGATACAGTACGTACCTGTTTATATACACAAACTTTAATATATGTTTTGGTAAATACATGTTGGTGGCGTACACATTCACTAGTGAATGTTAAGCTTGATTTATTGTCTTTGGAGTTTTTTTACACGCCTACTTGAGTAATACGTTTTGTACTATTTTGTTTTATATGATTTTTTCTGCGATTGCTACGCGATGTTGTTAAATATATATCCAGTTATATATGTGTATGTGTATGTGTGTGTAGGTATATTGCGGAATTACTGTACAAAATAATGCACGTAATAGACTAAACTGATATCATCAACGAGTTTCTCTTAAGGAAATATAAATAAATGTAAAACCAGGTTGAAATTGTCAAAATAGATAGTTATTTTTCTGGAAGAGCCTCAAATCTAATAAGCTTGTTCTAAACTGATGAAAAAGCTTTTGGATGCAATTAAAGAGCTTTTTGTCCTTTGCAGGCAAATGTTTCCCCAAATGAAGTTCAGAGTATCAGGTTTAGATTTAAAAGCAAAATATATACTCCTCTTGGACATAGTAGCCGCAGATGATTATAGATACAAATTCCACAACAGGTGAATTCCCATAACACTCTAATAATAGTTTAATGTTCCAGGCGCATGTTTCCTGCCTACAAAGTACGCGTGTCGGGTTTAGACAAAAAATCCAAATATATTCTACTTATGGACATCGTGGCAGCCGATGATTGTAGATATAAATTCCATAACAGGTTAGATTTTCCACATTTTTGTCCTTGAGGAAAAACCGTTTCAATTTCTAAACCCATTCAGATTTTTTTCGTACAACGGCTAGAACGAATTTTCCGTATTTTTTCAAAAGAATGTTCTTTCCACTGATGAACTGCTCGGTCAAAATTTTTTCATTTTCGATCTGGCGTTTACGAAAAAATGTTCATTCGGGTGTTTGTTTTTCCTTTTTTCGAAAACGTTTTCATGTTAAATAATGTTCGGTTAAGAGAATATTAAAAAAGACAGACGCCCGGATATGTAAGTGTTTAGAAACAGGCACGAAGCATGCGTACTTTAGAAAAATCAACGAAGAAATAACAAAATTCTAGCTGCCGTCTGAAAATTTTAAGGAAAATTGGTGAAGACTTTTAATAAAATTTGTTTAAAATAACAAGTTGTTTTAATTTTATAGATAATATCAGTTTTTGTAACGAACATTATTGTTTGTTTTGTTATTTCTTCAACATAATTGAATTTTTTGATGTATAATTTTTGTAGTTTGATTTTTAAGCATGAGCATGATCAATTTTTTTTCAAATAAATTCAGAGTGTACCGATTTGTGTGATTGTAACGCAAGACCAAGATGAATTTTTAACGTAATACTGATATAAATTTGACTTTATTTGTAGCCGATGGATGGTTGCTGGAAAAGCGGATCCGGAAATGCCTAAAAGAATGTACATTCATCCTGACAGTCCTTCAACTGGCGAGCAATGGATGCAAAAAGTAGTTTCCTTTCACAAATTAAAATTGACCAATAACATCTCCGATAAGCACGGTTTTGTAAGTATTGAAAATATTTTTTCCATATATTTTTTGAATTAAATCTCACCACTATATAATCTGAATTACTGTCGGTTTATATTCGATTTAAAATGGGTGAAGAGTATATCTCTTTTGTGACCGCAGTGACAAAATTAGGTTTTTTTGTAGCACCCTAGGTGGTCTGTTACTAATTAAGTTCGATATAAAAGCTTTAACAGACTTTTAACTAAAAATTCTTCACTAATTGTGCCGTCTTCAATGATTTTCAGATCAGTGGATAACGATTTTATTTTAAAATAGTCGTAAAGTCCCTTTAATATCTAAAACCTAAAGTCCGGCCATATAAAAGTCTATCATTAAAAAAAAACCGAAATAAATAATATAAAACTCAAATGCAGTCATTTTTATAACATGCAGATCGCTTTGTATAAGTTTATATTTTTCATTAAATCGTAAATAGGTACTTTTTTAAAGCTATTTATTTAGTTTCATTATTGCTGTTTAAAATCAGCACAGATATTCTATACATTTTATGATCAGTATAAAATTGTTGTTGATTTAAAAGCAGTTAAATATTGCAAATCAAATATGGTAATCCTACGACAACTATTTATCGAAAAGATGCTCCTTCTGTAAGATATTTGTTGTTTTTTTTCCATTTCATTCACTTTTTGATTTATTCTTTTACAATTCATAAGATTGTACATACAGTCGAAGACAAGTTTACGATGTTTCCGATCAGAGGAAGCGAACAGTGAGACGAGAGAGTGCATTGCAAGATTAAAGATAGATTTCACCCCCAAGAGAGGGTTCCAGCAGGGTAGGGGCTTTTTAAAAGCTTATATCAACTCCACTCTTCTCTCCCGATATCATACTACGAAGGGCTATATATATATGGGATATAGGAAAGATATACATAACTAAAATGCGGTTCTTTATGAATTTATATATAATGCGATTTCAACCCCAACTATTAAAATATTAAAGATGCTAATACAGTAACAATTTACCATGTAGTCTACCTTCACTTTCAATCCTCGAGGTCTTTTGTGTCTTTCCGAATCCATTGGTTAAAACTGGGAAAAAATTTGATCACAATATGCAAAGCACAAGCGAGACATATTCCAAAATATACAGGGTGATCATAATAGAAGCGAAACAAGAATGTTTCTGGAAAAACAACAATATAACCCTTGGTGATTTTATATTCAAGTCACACTTTAGTTCTTGTGCTGTGCATACAGTTTGACATGTTTTTTTTTCTTCTCTATGAGGGAACGTATAGTGCTAAATGCATAATATATGGCGTAGAACATGTCTTATTCAGAAAACCGGCTCGCTCCGCCTGCTTAGGGCGTGACGTAAATTCGCTTAGGGGAATTGTTTGAGTATAAAACCCTCTACCCTTACAGGATTAGGCTATCCCACATATTAGAATTACACGAAGAACAATAAATAAGAAAAGGGACATGTGTTAGAAAAATTGGCGAGTTAGAATTGGGGCTTTTTGGAGCGAGTTGCGAGCATGTTTGACTTAACTTGAGCTTTAAAGCTGGAAACACGTTTCTTTTAATTTCGCAAAAATGTTTCCACAAGTGAATGTTTGTTGGTGAGAAAAATTCCTTAATTCAAAATGCCAATTTTGTATAATCAGTAATATCAGTGAGACTAAATGGCGGCACTGTTTTTCTACATATTATAAAACGTATATCAAAAAGCAATAAACCAAAACACATTATTTTCTCCATTCGCGTTATCACATTAGTATCAAGTGTTAAAAGGACGTTATTGTTCATTTATTTCAAGCCACCCAAAAGTTGGACGTACAGTAGCACACAACCTATAGATATCCTAAAGTAATTTAGATTATAAAAACATCACTTTCCACTCTGGTACAATAGCCGCTACTGTTTTTCAATATATCTTGGCAACACTAGCGTACATTTTTTCTCTTGTTCTAAACCGGCCCTTAAATACGAACAACAGACAAAGATGGACAATTATCCAACCGGGATGAAATTGAATTTATTTCATTTATTATTACAAGGTGGTCCAAAATGTGGGTGAAAACGTTTCATCGTCACTTTTTCAATTTTATCAGTTTTTGATACTTAACTAAGTACTTTTGTTGTGTGGTAAAAGATTCATGCTTTCGAAAAAATAAATGTAAATATAATAATGATCCATTTTGACTAATTGCACTCTCCTGAATCAAAATTATATAATTTATTTGCTTTCATAAATAAGTCACGTTAATGATTTTTGTAATAAAAAATTATATTCCATTGTAAACAATTTGATTGTTACAAGTATATGGGAATAGATATATTGATTATCTCGATAATGACATATTATGTTAAACACAATATTCATTAGTAGGATCGTTAGACATTTGTTGTCATCATTTAAAGTTGTACACGTACACGAATAATTTATAATACCTACATACTGCTTTGTATACACGCTTTTTTACAATTATTACTATTCACATTCATTTTATTTTATCGATTTCATGGTACACTCGTATATTGTTGTTGAACAATACAAATAATACGGTTTATTAGGAAACTATCCGTTTTATATTGTTTAACAAACTATTTTTTTTTAATCTGTTTTCCTTTTTTATATGTTAAGGGCTCTTGAACTTTCAAATTTACTAAATCCTCATTTGCGTGACAATCTAATTAGATTATTATTTCCAAAATTCACCCTTCATCTATACGTGTATGGTTGAATGTGTTGGTCGATCGAATACAAGCCCTTGTCTCTCTTTTTTTCTCAAAAAGAAAATAAGAGAGTGGAATACAATGCATAGACAATGTCCGCCTCGTTTCATTTTTCAACGGGTTTGTCTGCAAGAGACAGAGTAAAAGAACAATTGACATCTTTAAGAAAATCAAGTCAGCGTAAGTTTGATGTCGCCTGGATAATTTGCCTGCATTTTGTGGTGATTGAAAAGGCTTGTGTGTGAGAGATGGGTATATATATGGCTGGTGTGTACACGTTAGAGAGACGATATACTTTTACTACGATGTCGGCACGCTTTGACTTTCCAATTCGATGAGCCAAAAATTAATCGGTTGACAAAAAATTGTCTCTGCTATACACGTATATATACAGGACGATGAACAAATTGTCGCTTCACTTGCTATATTCAAAATTCCTTTTACACTGTAAAATATATACGTGTTGGGTTAATATTGAAGAATCTTGTATTTTTTCTTACGTGTATTTTTAAAATTAAGGAATATATTAATGTCTCAATATTCCTGGTTCTTGTATATATGTGAATTTGGGCACATTCTTTTCTGTATAACATTTTTTTATATATTTTTTATGTATGTTATTTCACGACAAATACATGTTTTTTTCTCCATTGACATGCAGGGTGTGCGGGACAGGGGAAAACGGGGAAAAAAAGAAAATTTAAGTATTTCTACACATGTAAGTGTATAGCAAGTTGGCAATAGAAATGCCTGGTCTGAAATTTTTCGTCGATACAAAGGAAAACGAATGTAAATAAAACATTACTACAACAACCCCTCCTGCGTGGATGGGTTTCTACCCTTCAATTCACCCCTCATCGTCCATCAGACTCAGTTCTGTATATATATGCTAACCCTCGCACGTTTTATACACGGTTTTTCCTCTATCTCTGTTTATACATTTTGTATATACATGTACATATATATAGAAGAATTGCGTGACAAACTCATATAAGGCAAACACCTTCGAAGCATTAGTGGCCATTTCGTTGTTGTATTAACACTATAAAATTACCAACACACAAATACCAAAAGTAACCAATTGCACGGTATATTTAAGGGTGAATTTCCAATTTTTCCACCATCCGATATTTGAACGCAAAGGGTGTTATATCAGTTGGAGTTTTACACGAACATAGACCTTAAAATAGAATAAATAAAACCGCGAAACGGTATATATAGTAGAGAAATCGTATTTTCCGTTCTTTTTTTTCCTTTTCAACTATTATATAAAGAAGATGTTCAAATGCGAAACCGTAATTCTTGGAAAATTCGCTTGAAAGCAGATTCAATTCGTTTAATTAATATTGTGTTATTACATTCTATATAGCTGCAATTTTAAGCTTCCAAATTGATTGTAATGTCAACATACAACTTGTTCAAATATGGCGGTAAAACTAAAGCGTTTTAGTGTAAATATGTACTCAAGTATTAACCATTGCCAGAGTCTCTTGACAGAGGTTTCTGTTTACATTGTCACAAAAAACTAAACGATATTTTATGTTCTTTCTTTAACGCGATGATGATCATCATTATTATTGTAAATGGAAACCCGGTACTTGTTAATTGAAGAATAAAAAAAACTGTCCATTTGACCAGTTAATTCATTTAAGAACATTAAATACGATATAAAGAGTGTTTAGTTAATGTTGTGCTAATGTTCCACATCAGGTCCATATAATTTGAATTAACATGAATAAAAAGTGCTATTTTTGACACATTTTGAATCAAGCTCCTCTTTATTCTCTTAGCAACAAATAATATTTCCAACGTATTAATATACTGAGTCAGATTTATAATTGAACTTATTTAATTTTAATCTAGAAAACTAATTAATAATGTCAACTGGGTAATAATTCGTATTTAGGACAAGAAGATAAATTTTATTTAAAATTGTGTTTATTATTTAAATTTTCTTCATGATGTGACAATGATGAATGTGCTATATTCCACAATTTCTTATAATTACGATTAACACGAAAACATGTTAACTTGTACAAAAACAAAATAAAATATAATATTCAAACAAGAACACACTATTATATCGTATAAAAACATTGAAATATATGTATACATAATACATATATATTTTTTCTTTTTCATGACATTTTCTTAATAATATAGACGATGCACACGATGTTGTAATACGTATAGGTTCACATTTATAGAATAAAAATTTAATATAAAATTTTATTTTGTTATTAGAACACAACTGTTTTTTCGGCATTTAATCAAATAAAACAGATAACATATATAATATTATAATGAATTACTTTATATTCTAATTATAAATTAACATGATCAACATAAATTGTTTGGTGAGAAATAACAAAACATTAATATTGATAACAATTGTGACACATTATCAATATGTTTGTTAATTTTAATTTTTGATTAATTATATTTATTGAAATGGAAACAAGGCTTTAGTGATAACTTTGTCTTGTCTATTTTTACCCGAAAAAAGAGATACATTTTAATCATCATAATTATGTGTTCTATATCGCACATACTCAATGAAAATAATAATAATTTATTACCGTTCATATAATAAACAGAATACGATATATTTTTCAAACAGACATTATTTATAACACTTTATATTATTATTAAACAAAAGTAATTAAAACCTCTGGAATATATATAATAGATAGGATAAAGATGGAAAAATAATTAGTTTACCATTTAAATGACTATACCCATGAAACAAAACTAATTGTAATAATTTTAATAGAACATTCTACAAAAGTGCTAAGCCATTTATTATAAACGGAAAAGTTATGAAAAGTGTCACATTTAAAATATCTTTGCTATCTAATGTTTAAGCTTAATGTGTTTTTCGACAATAAATTTTACACCCTTATGGTAATTTGGTTTCAGAAAAGTTTATTTCAACTTTGTTATAATATTTTATACTGAAACAAAGCGCTTTTAAACACCTCACCATTGTACATTTATTTTAATTGTAAAAACAATATGCTGTTGCAACACTTTTCAAAAATACATTCAATTTTAGAAAAAGCTTTAAATTATGCAAAAGCTCATTCTTGGCACAGGTATATTTGTGTGTGTGTGTGTGTAACTGCTGAAATGAACATTGTTTCTACAAGTAGATCTGAAAAGGGATAGGAATTGGTAATTTGAACATATGTTCAATTTGTGTGTATAGTTCTGTCTTCCTCTAAATTGCATTTCATTCGAGAATTCGATAAGGATGTAGAATAATTTGCGTGTCTATAAGGTAGTTGCTTCTCATTCAATCACATTAAATGTAAATTTCATTTACCTATCAATATCCCACATGGGTAATTTTGCAACAAAACGATAGCCCCCAAAATTCACTTAGTTGTATAAATACAGAAGAAAACAGAAATTAAATTTATAACTGGCGGTGATATATGATACATTAAAAATTTAATGACATCAGTTTGGCTGAATATATTTTTTTTGTTAACAAACTGTGGGATGAGGAAGCTTTGAAAAAGGGTACGACAGAAACAATTTGAATTAATTTCGTTCTCAAATCAGTGGGTTACCATCAAAAGAGGATACAGAACGGTATGGGGTAAATTTATTTCAAATTGTAGACACCAACGTTAAATCAACAATATTTTTCATTTTAATACAATATTTATAATAGCCTGGTAATATAAATGTGTGTGTGTACGATTGTTTTAGTAATACTGTGTGTGTGTGGAAAAATGCAGATTTTTTACATCAGCCAGAGATGTAAAGGTCAATACAGTCTTGAGAATTTACTGGCCTGTTCACATATTTACTTACGATTCCCAACTTAACACACATGGCAAATATTTGACCATTGTTACCCTCCTCTCATCAGGACTACCGCTTTTAGCGGACCCAACTGACAACCTGTACATATGCTGTTCGCAGAAGCACATTACGGTGTCGATGTTTTGCCAACAAAACTGTTCAATTGAACATGATTTATGACAAATCCAATCCATACGATGAATTTATTTTACCATTTAGACAATTCGTAATGCAACAAGTATTTGTACATAATTGTAGTTTCTTTCTTCAAATATAAATGATGAAACACAAGTTTTACACCAAAAAAATAATAACCACTTTTCCCCTATAGATACAAAATATAACCGACGCTGTTTGATATTTAAACAAAAATATTTATATTAAATTTACTTTTAATGCAACAGTAATATTTACATGAACCTAATACAAATTCTAATAATTAAATTTCCATCAGTGTAATATGTAAAGCTGTGTGTAAATGTGCGATGTAAAGTGATTAGCATGAAACAAACGATTTTAAAATAAAACATGGCACCTACACACCAAATCAGAAAATTAAAACACGTATCCGAACAAATACTATGAATGTGTGTGTATGTGTGTGTGTTAGGGCAAAAAATTTATTCAGACATTCATTTAAACCTGAAATATATTAAAAAAAGAAAAAGAGGGTAAGATTGGAAACGAGGTAAAGAATGAACGAACAAGTTGGCACGGGTAGTAAGTGGCGCCATCAATCATCACGGTACGAACTACGCCCAAAGCTGTCTGCTAAACAAACATATAATTATGTATATGAACCCCCTGTTTTATCCTGGCCACTATCATTACCACAATACCTGACCACCTCGACTACATAACATTGTGCAGATCACCAAAAGATAATAATGCCGTAAGAAAGAGAGAGAGGAAGGCCTCTTTTGCGTTGAATACTTATTATTATAAAACTGGGCAGCAGTGTGGATATAGTGTGCCCCACGCGAACCCAAGAATTACTCAATGAAAATACCTATATATGCCCAACGAAAAAAAATTATGATCTTATCTTATTGTGGGTATAACCAATTTAATACAACCAGGGGGTTATCGATAATTTTTCTCAATGTTTATTTTAACTAAATTGAAATGTTGAACGTGGAATATGACATTTAAGCCTTTTTTTCATCTTTTTAATTATAATACAGATTTTATTATAATTGTTGACCATACTTAAAAAAAATAATTTAATTATATATTTTCCCAAGGATGGGCATCTTGCATCTTTTATATGTATATATATTGCAGGAATTCCAAAATTGAGGGTATAAAATTGTTGAATTTCTCAATTGCTTTTGATTGTGTGATTAATCCAATTTTCAATGCAACCATTACGTTTTGTATCATTTAATTTAATTAACTGCATAGTGGTTGTGTTTTCAAAAACTTGTTTAATTGACAATTATGTATTTTTTAAAAATCGATTTTGTAGTCAATTAAATTTTCTTTATATTCATATACAGCTATAAGAGAATATGACTTAATTTTAAGTGTATGCCTGAAAACATTGTACTTTAAAGATATAACGGTACTAATCTAGTTTTTTCCGTCGAAAATCATGAAAAAATAATCTTTTCCATAAATTGCTGAATGAAGCAAGTGTGCCCACATTTACATAGTTAAAGATAGAAATCAGTAGAAGAAAAAAGACGCCTACACGAGTACTACAAAATTTCTGAACCCATTATATATAAACCCTATCTCTACCATGATTCATAATGATGAGAAAGAAAAGTTTGTGGAAAAAATAATGATAGGTTAAATTTTACTGTTTTTTTTTTCTTACATACCCATTGAAGGGAAATTAAAAACGAAATAGATAGCGAATATATTACATAAAAGCATATTGTAAACCTGTTAAATTTTGCCCAGATTAGCAGAGTGGCAAAGAAGCCGCCCCATTGTCGCAAGGTCTCTTCTTATTATTGCCAACACAATACTGAATATGGGTACTTATCGGGCATTAGACATTTTCAAAAACATTTATTTTCAAAATCGCTGCGGTAGCCCTCTTCATATACATGTTAACCACTCATCTCTATCCCATTGTTGGTACAAAAGAACTGTCCCTGTGATGGTAGTAGTACCGTTTTTGTGTACAACTGAGGCCGAGAGATTGACAGACACGACATAGGCACCTGTTTGTTATTATTTAAACCAAACACATGACCACCAAGTAGTAGTTGTTGTCTTGTATACAAAACTCTGGGAATATTTTTATCGCCTCGTCTTTTCGGATCAAAACAACATTATCTCCTTTTTTCTGAATATAATAAATATATGTGTATTTCACACACACAAAATCGAAAATGTTAATGAAAGGACCATCTAAGTAGAAGTGGATAATATTTTTTTTTGGATAGGATCTAAAATTCAAAATAATAAAAAACAAAAGTCTGACGGGATAAATTAACAACAGGCGCCTAGTTCTCATTTTAGATTCAGACCTAGTATGCAGTTAACAACATAAAGACTGGGTATACTAGGCACAATTAAGGTAGTATAACTCATCTTTTAATAGGTTGTCTTTTTCTTTAAAATTCTTGAAAAATCAATGATGAACCTCTCTTATACTATTTAACAACTGATGTCTATTATAATTTTAGTATGTTTCCGTCTTTTTCTCGCACATCTATTTAAACAGTTTATGGGTGGTAGGTATAATAATTGTAAAATATCCAACTGACTCTTTTACCCTTTTTGTTTTTTTGTTTTATTAATGTGTGAAGAGCCTCCAAGTAATTACTTTAATAATACAGCCCATCCTAAAGATGTTTTTTCAGATATTTTATATTATATGGGGTATATATACTGTTCAAGTGCCACCCAATAACAATATTAAGTTAATCATAGAGTAAATACAATTTATAATGTGATAAATGGCTTCATACAAAGTGGTGAATAGAAAATGTATTCATTTTGAGTTGCAAATTTTCTTTGGGTTAAAAAATTGATTCTTTTGTTTCACATCTGATTGCACTTGCTGGTACATCAGGTAGATATCGAATATAAAAAAGGGAAAGATATATTTTGGTGACGACAAGTAACGAGCTCCGGTCGTAAATAATTTAACAAAAGTCAAGTTTTAGTGTTTTAAGTCAAAAGCGGCATTGTTTACTAAAGGTACAGACTCCCTGCGGCTCTGTAGCAGTAGTCACTTTTATTACATACTATTTTATTCTTCTTTTTCTGCTATATTCTGTTGTATTTATGTGTATACACCTATTAAATGCATTAAACATTATTTGCATTTTTTATGTACATGTATATATTATTATTTATATAACAATGACAGATACATTGAACGGTTTTTGCGTCAGTACAACTTTTTTCTGTTCTGTTTTTCAATTAAGGTACATCAGCAGATATTGCTGAAACATTGAATAATAAGTAATTAACCAATTTTGACGTAAATGTAACTCAAAAACAAATAAACGTATGAAGCTTTTGTGTTTCTTGTACAAACTAGAAAAATACTGACAAACTGTATTGTTATGTTCTTGTTATCAAGATCAGTTTAAAATATTCATTTTTTAAGTCACATATATATTTTTTATTTTCCCATTGTTGATTATCTGATGCTGTTTTATTTTAAATAAAAAAAAAGTAAAATAAAGAATCTGGGAAAGAAATGGCGAAATCGTGTTCCATACACTAATTATAATTTGTAAATGTCAAAATTATTTGTTCTTTAAATACAATACAATTCCGGAAGTGTAGGTAAATTAATAAAAACAATCTTTAATTCACGTAAAAGCGTTAATTTATATATTATTCAGATTTAATCGTATATTTATTTTATACTTACTGTTTATGCATATAAATATAATTTTTTAATATGATATTTTCTTGTTTATAATTGCATAATCTGGAACTGTTTATTTTCAGTTGAAAGAAAAAGCGGTTGATTTTCTGGTACGTAAAATTTCATTATTATTCTAATTAAATTTAAATTATATTCTTTTAGTATTTAGTACTTTTTTTGAATCTCTCAAAGAGTTCCATTAAATGAAATTATTGTTTAAGACTATATACAGTGACAATAAAATGTAAATAAACTAATAGTTTATTGGTTGTAAACAATAAATTATATCAAAGTTGAAATGAAAAAATTCTTTTTGTCGGTATGACCTTACTTGACTTGATTTGCTAATTAACGTTTTGTAGTAATTATTTTTATGACTTAAACAACAATTTATAGTTTAATCAAGTTCTTCGGGAAATATTTCCTACATAAACAAATTCTTTTTTCTCACAGAATTATCATCATTTTAAATTGTTTAAAAAATACTATTTATATATACAATAATGTTGAAAGAGCGACATTTTTATGTCTCGTTGTTCTATTTTAACGATAATAATTTATCACAAATCGTCGTCGTGTTTGTCTTGTTAACGCAAATCTTTTTAATTAATCATTTAATAACGAAAGTAGAAGAAGAAGAGTGAAAAAGTTTTAAGTTTCGTGTCGTCTCATCTCATTTTTGTGTTTATATTGCAAATTATGTAGATTCGCGAACTGTATATGTGTGGGATCATTAGATGAGTTGTTCTTCTCATCGTCGGACGACCTTTTACCACAATCTTCTTGAATGTTTGTACACATTTCTTCTTGGGGGCTATGTGGTGGCGCCATCTCAACACGCCCCCTTCTCACTCTTTTCAGTTCGTTAAATGATTGATTCAATCCGTTTCTCTCCAACTCCTTGCATCCACAGGCAATGTCTTAGGTGATGATATTTTTCTTCTTTTATTCTTCATTAATACTCCCCGAGTGGCGGTTTCTTTCTCTCTGTCGCATATCAAGTTTTAATTATAATTTATCTTCATTTACTACCATCTTCTCGTTCGTCTTCTGGTTTTATATCCACATTGTTTTTATGGTTGACGGTGCGCGTTCTTTTTTCCACTCTCATGTATGTATAAAACTCGCATTTTAATTTTAATTTATTATTACACCATTGTAACAACTTGTCATCAAACGGACATTAGATTTTCACTTTATATAATAAATGAATTTTTATAATAAACGTTTTTTTTCTAACCATTTCGTATGAGATTACATTAGGATTATCTTTTCTATGGCAGCTTTTATATGAAAGGTTAACATGTAAATTTAATTGAATTAAAATAAATCGAACGGGTGTTCCCTTTGCTGAATAAATGCACGACGGGTAGGTATATATTTCAAAGTTGGAGAACGAGCTTTGAAAACGATAGGGAACATTAAAACGTCGTGTTAACGCAACCAAAAAGGAAGACCAAGGATCGATGTCTTTGCTTCCGGTGTGTGCGGTTACCTAATGCCCAACTTGGCGGTTTAGAAAGTGCTGACTTTGTAGGTGGTGGTAAAATTTCAAAATAACACCCTTGAAAATGTGTTAGAGGTTTTCCATTTTATTTTCAAATACTTTTCCACATTGTAAAATTCATTTAATTTAAAAATAATGGCTTGATTATCGGAGATTCGTAATTTTTGCTCCTGGGTGGCATCTACTGGGATAGTTTTCAACTAAAAGGCAGCAGTTTTACATTAAGGTAGTGAAGTGTCTTGACGCTACTGTACAGATAAGGATCCAGTCACCAATTTGGTGAATGTACGTACCATTTGTGTGGAACATATGAATACTGTAATGGTCCACTGTGATCCTTTTAACACAAAATGCATATATTTATATAAAAGAGTGATAATAATGTACTCAAACGGTGTTGAAATGTTAAATAATATCATTCGGCATCTGTGATCTTCAAACATATAAGTAAAAAAAATTGTAGTCTTTACAATTATTCTTAAAGCTTTTAAAAGGGGCAATTTTATGTAAAGCTCTATTTAATTCTTCTTTTCGTTTATTAATACTGTCAGACTCATTTGTTCGTGCTTTTGCTTGTTGATATTATACAGTTAATGTTTATTTACACATCATACATGCATATTAAATATGTGCATTATTATATAGTATAGAAATGGTTAATATAGGATTTTTACGATAAGAAAAAGCCCACGTGACTTTTAGTTGAAAAAGTCTACCAAAGTAATTAATTCAAATACCCAATTGGGATTTTCAAATTTGATTAAAAGTAAACTAATAATGTTGGTATCTTCTCACAACGTTGCACAATTTTTTTAAACTTAGTTGTCAAAGTTGACATTTGTCAAATTTTGTTCAATTTAAGATTTCACATTTGTACATTTGTTTAATTTGTTCCAAATTTAGGTTATACCTATTTTGCACTAACACATGATGTGGCAATCTCGTAATACGTCAGAAAGTCACGTGGGCTTTTTCTTATCGTAAAAATCCTATATAAACAAGAAACTTTACGTTCATAAAACAATTTTTATACCTAATTACCATCTTATTAAAATTTACATACTTTTTTACCTAATACGCTCAATAAAACCATATATACGTACTATAATTTTTAATTAGACTGGAAAAATTAACGCACGTAATTCCAGAAGCTCGCATCAGCTTACGAGACATTTTATTAAAAACTAAATGTTGAAAATATAAAGAAAATAAACATAAAAATAAGTAAGAGTGTCTCTCTTATGTTCGCCGCAGGAAACATTCACTTATCTCTTGTTTTATGGGATTTCTTTGAAATTATACATTGGCCAGTATATACCTATAATATGGCCTAAAAAATCAATAAAATAAGGAATGCTTCGATTTATTGTTCAAATGACCTCATTCTAATTACC
>SSSI01008609.1:0-70741 GCA_004796505.1 Oryzaephilus surinamensis | reverse complement strand
GGAATGTGATAGATAATTAGAAGAAAAATAAAAATCTTTTAATTAACATATTAATATGTGCGGTCTTTAAAATTGTAAGGCAATTTAAAAGTTCTCATATATATATACTAGTACAGTTTTTCATAAACAAGTTCAATGCTCTTCTTCAAAAAAACCATCCTATTTCTAAAGCAAAAACTTAGATAATAGTGTCAATTACAAGATCTATAGTGGGAATTAGGGAATACATAAGTCAATCTTAACCGTTTTGACTTAATTATCAATTAAATTAAGTATTCATTTTAACCGGAAACAATAACGAATATTATTTACATATGTAAACATATTATTATTTCTTTATCTTTACATAATTAAAAGTTTTTAACAAATATAAATTAGTTTTTAAAGAGGATAACAAAAAAACTTGATATTTAAATTTAAGATACTCGCGCTTTGTGTCTTAGCAAGTGATAATTATTAATTATCATAATATTCAAGTGCATTATAATGCCTTTATCGAACATTGTTTGTTGATTGATGTATAGACAAAAGACTTATGTTATTGCTAAACCGTTATATAGCTGTCTAATACAATTCAATTAATGATTAGAATTAATTCCAACATTTTCTGAGCAATACAATTGTTTTTAGCATTATCTATTGAACACTTTGTAATAAGTCGTATTATATAGATGGGTACGAGTTACGACTTACAATATTTATATGCCTACACAGTTCAAAAACATTACAACTGCCTGTTGTATGCAAAGTATATTTGATGAACCTTGCTCAATGGAACTTAATTGCTTCCTGTTCTTCTTTGTAACAATGAACAAAATTTTAAATGTCTACAGCTACACCATCGCAAAACACAAACAACGTTTAGTTAAATTGCGATCGTGTCCAATTAAACTTTAAATTTGAAAACTAATAATCACCTACCGGTATTGACGCAGAAGTTATAATCCAGTTTTAACAATTATACTTCAAAGGGAAAACGTTTCGAACACTATATGTTGTAAAAATAAACAAACTAGTGCCTCTGTTCAAGATATATTTCAAATTTAAATAGGTTGCAGCTATGAAAATATTGGTTTTAAACACAAATAATATCACTTTAAACGGTTTTATCCATCTGGCTTTAACTTAACAAACGTTCACAAGCTAGATGGATGATTGTTGGGTGTTTTAACAACAACGAAATACCTGTACAGGTAACTAAAGTCGTGGTTCTTCGATGTTGTTCGTTGTTGATGAACCTGCGGCAAAAATGGTTCAGTAAATGGGTAACTTTAATGGAATTTCTTATTGGTGTTACAGATGAAAGTATAGCATTCACTTTTTCTAATACATACATGTTTATAATCATACTTAAATGCACGTATGTGTAAGTGGATGGTGGAAGAGTAATCTATTTTTATCTAAAGATGACTGAAGAAGTCACATATTACTATGAACGTGCCATATCTTTTAAATTGCTATTATAAGAAAAAGATGAATCGCTTACTTATAAAAAATAGTTTAATCCAATTAACTGAAGAAATGTACGTACTAATTAGCTGAAGATTCTATTAATGTAATACAAAATTACAAATATATTATATGTACTTGAAAATTAAACGTATTATTAATTAAAAATTAAAAATGTATTTTCAAACTAAAATAAGAAAAAGCGCGCTTTTTAGCGTACACATGAATTCGAGATACTATTGCTTTTATTCCTTTTAAAATTATTTTGTTAGGAAATTTGCAAATGAAATTAAAAATATTTGTATTGCAAAATATACCACACCTCATCCACACCTACAGCCATAGTATGTATTATAATGTATGCAGCATCAATTTCTTTTATAAATTTACGTAATATATTTTTTACTAATTAATTGTTCAAATATATGATTATGAAAGAAGAAACTGGAAACGGAATAATATACTACGTAAGAAATTATATTTTAAATAGTATTATACCTAGTATTAAATTAAATTATGTATAATTGTTGAGACATTTTTCTTCCACTACAATTAATATTGTTAATATAATAACGGAATTCTGTCATAATCAATCAATGTACTGTTGAAAGTCAATTGATAAAAAATCTATCAACGCCCATTATATTTGATCAATTATCGTCAACACTTACACATTGTAATAAATAATATAATTATTAGGCATATATACTTCAATAAAACTGCCTTTCTAATAATGCGTATATTCAAGTAATTCTTTCACAATAATTCTTACCTGGCAACTTGGATGGTGGAGACAAAGGGGTGAAAATAATTGCGGTTCTGGGTGGTAACGGTGGAGCATCATTTTCTACAAAACCGTCTCGAATATTTAAGCCCTCCGGCTCGATTACATTCTGGGCACTACTACGTATCATCAGCATGGTTTTCTACAATAATACAGCATTTATTTAACAACATAAGCAGTTATTAATAGCTTTTAATGTAATATTAAAGTACAGACTATTATTCAATTTACTGGATTGCTACAATGTAATTATATATACATATGTATATGTATATATAAAAACTTGCCTCTGTAAATCCTGATCTGTTTCCATCGTTGGTAATATTGGTATTATTTGGTGCCCTCTCAATATTAATGTTCTTAGTCTGCATTTTATGGATGATCTCACCTTCTCATTTGATTTCCATTTCTCTGAAAAAAAAAATAATACAATTACATATTATAAGAAAAAAAGAAAGCCATTTCAATAAAAAACAGGAAAAACATCCAAAACTGGATTATTTCTCTCAATGAATAGTGAATGTTATTTACATATTCTTCTGACACGAAAACAGTAAAGCAATTTTTCATATTAATTATCTATTACATGAAATTAATTAATGAAAATATTCAATTTAAGTTTAATTTCGCTTTGTATAATTTCATCCATATATAGTACGTGAGAAAAAAACATCATAATGTGTGATAAATAATTAAAAATCAAAATAAAAAAAGTGTGAAAAGCTGCGTGGGAAAGTAGGTAACAGTTTTATTAATTAACAAAGAACTTGTCTTTAGGATATTTATTTTATATCCTCATCTGCTTATTTTATTAAAAATTATGATAACTTGAACATAGGGGCGTTTAGTAGAAGAAGATATACATATTTAAACATATATTAAGTCTCTGTATTGAGCTGAAAATACTTAAATGCTGAAATTCTGAAAGTGAGTATACTTTAGATATATTTTTTGAGCAACTGGGAAGACGACAAAATGAAAAATATTAAGGATTAGGCATTCATTGTCAATAGCCAATACCAATAGGTAGGTGAAAGTCGCCAAATTTGTTGTACTATCAAAATATATAACTTAAAAATAATAATAAATTTTATAAAACTGATGAATGATATCTCTGTTGGTGGCTCCGTAGGTAAGAGTTTCTAGATTATAAACGAAGAATGTTTTGATACACCTGTTAGATGGCGTATGCTGCCACAGAAAGGTATATGAAATATTTCAATTAACATAAAATATGATGAATTAATGTAGGTATATTGTTTGATTAAATAAAATAAGTCTTATTTATTAACACTTCTTTTATTAAAATAAACCTAAATTATGACAAATAAACAATCAAAATTCCCATTTAGTCGTTTTATATACGAGTAAATATACATGTTGAAATTCAGTTTTCCTGAAAACCATAATCACTTTTAAATGGCCATAACTTTTTCATAAATGAATGTATTTTAGTGAAAACTCTGTTCTACTTAAACAGCTTTTCACCGCGTTAGAACTTCTTAGAGCTCCATTAAAAAAGGAATATTTTCAGCTTTTCAGCAAATAAAATATTGAAAAGTCTGCATAAAAGTTTTGTCGCCTTATTTTTGACTCTTAGCAGTTATATGAGCCGGAGACAAATCTCAAAGGTTTTATACGTATTGGGAGATGTTTACACCACATATATTTTTCCATATACATACATAATATCTTTGTATTTATTTTACATACAGAAACATATACGTTACATAAAGTGCGTACAAGTTTAGTAGCTAAGTATAATATATCTTCATGAAATGTTCTTGTTGGCTCCTACATACATATCTATGTATAAGCTTATTTATTAAAACTGGTTTCAATTCATCATTTACGATACTTTTTCCCATATAATCTAATTCTTTACATTGACAGGAATATTTATTTTGGAAGTAGTTACGCCCATGAGGTACCTATTTCAATTATTTGTAGGTGGATTGGTTATGAACTTATGATTAACTATATTCTCTAACTTAGCTACTAAATTTATTGAAACAAACTTTCTTCTTATTATCTAGCGAGAGCTTCTATATCAAAAAAACAAAGACAAAACGAAAAATCGTGACAAATGAAATTTATTGTATATTTTTTATTTCAGCATTTTCTTGTCAGAACTTTAGTGCGATTTTATTGATTTCTATTAAATTTATGACAACTTCAATATGAAATATACGTACATTTTATGCTACAATTTTTATAGTATGATGTCAACACATTTCAAAAACTATAATTTCATTTTTATACCTGCTAATATATTTATATTAAATAATATATTCGAATCAATAATTCTAAATATATACCAACATAAAATTTTTTACAATAAATCTTCCGGATTTAAAAGTCTTTTTATATTCGTATTCGTAATCAGAAAAAACTTAACACGATTTAATTCTAATTCATAGGTAATTATTCTACCTAGTATATGCTAATAAAAATAATTGCATCCATCCTGTTATGAAAAAACGTTCTTACAGATATACGAATACTTCCTTTATATAACCCTGTTACAGGAACAAATTATAATGGCATACGTCCAAAGCCGGATGTTCACGTAATAGGTAATATAAGAATACCAACGGTTTATAAAGAATATTGCCCTCTAGAGATAAACTTTAAGAGAAAAAAATCCAATATTCCTGAAAGATGTATATAACAGTTTTCTTCTATAACGTAAACAATAAGATATTTATCAAATAATTTTTTTATAATCACATATGATGGAATATTATATAGACAACGTATTAATTATTTAAATAAGAGAAAAAAATAGTCACCGAATAATTCTTGTAAAACATTTACGGTTATTTTATTTGCTTCAACAATTTAATTAAATTAATTAAAGGTATATGATACAATTCTAGTATAACTTTTGCTTTCATCTTGTCACTTAAAAAAATTATTATATAGCCCAAAGTAGAACAAATTTATACAGAAATTCACAAAACGAAGGTTTGGTGTATTTAAGTTCATTTACCCTTATTCTAGTAAATCATGAAACAATGCTATCTTGACTTGTACATGAACCTCACCTTCTCATTTAATTTGTTACAAAAGTTTAATTAACAAATCACGATTCTAGTTTGTTTTTCATAACTGAAATGAAGAAAAAAATCGTCGTTTACAAAAATTGATTACATTTAATGAAAATTTATATGATTTAACTACATACATATATTATACCTAGATATACAGATCTAGGTAGATAAAATAAACAGGGATGAATTCAGGAAAAATAAAATTCAGGTTCCTATACGTAATAATGTAGATTA
Organism: Oryzaephilus surinamensis; assembly: GCA_004796505.1. Taxonomy (NCBI): domain Eukaryota; kingdom Metazoa; phylum Arthropoda; class Insecta; order Coleoptera; family Silvanidae; genus Oryzaephilus; species Oryzaephilus surinamensis. Next base: position 65,221 of record SSSI01008609.1, on the reverse strand, counting down.
TATCAATTTTTACCTACTCATGTATAAAAAGGGAAGAATTCATGTTAATATTTATGATGTTATTTTATGAAATAAAACGAGCACATTTATGACTTGTGTATAAGATAATACATATATGTATATATATCATATAAATACATATCTAAGTTGTAATTAATAAATTTATATTTTGTAATATATTATTATTTCCGAGATTGTTTCCGTAGTATTATGTAATTATGTATTATATAGGTACAGTAAAGCAACTGGATTTTGCACAATCTTTATGAATTTAGTATGTAAGATAAAAGATACGTAATTTGCATTAAAGATTTACAATAATAAAAATCAGCATCTAATTGATATTAGTTATGATTATCATTTCTATTAAGGAAATTGCTAATACATATTAATATTCAGTATTCAGGAATCTATAACTAGGTTTACCTATTCGTTTCAAAGAAATAGGATGTATGTATCCGATGAAATATAAATAAAAAGAAATTGCAAAAAAATTACTTTAATTTATCAAATTAGTTTCATCAATATGTACGAGTAGGCATTTATGTTTGATCTATAGTTTTTTTTGTGAATTGAACTGTAATTAGAAATTTCGGAGGAAATTTTTCCAGTCCCTTCAGATTCTAATTAGGAAAGTTCCAGTGTATTTTAATAAAATTTTTGTTAAAAATTTCCAAAATAAATCTTTACTGGTGTGTTTCATATTCTGTACAATTTTACTTATCCGTTTTTAATTTGAATTAAAATGTTACTATCAAACTTCAGGTTTAATTTTTTTTTTCAGAACTTTTCTTCTAATTTTAATAGTAATGTAAGGACTTTAATATAATGAGTTTTTCTTTTTGTGCCTTTTAAATGAAAGAAATATATAAAATTGCACTTTCTTTATTCTAACTTAACTGTCGTATCTTAATTTCTATTTACATTATGTTTTTATTAAAAAATGCGGTTGTATTAACAATAAAGTCCTTATTTAGGGCGTGAATGAATCCAAGTAAAAAAAAAATCGGTGTACCTAAAAAGACATATCTACTAGTAAAATTATATCAATGAGAGTATTAGTAAAAAAAACAAACGATGTAGAGTAGGTAAGTATTAATTTAAATAAATTTTAATTATTAATAGTACATTTCTCAAATGAATAATTTTTACCTTTTATTTTCTAATATGTATGTACTTAGAACTGTACTATTAAACTATCTGTACCAAAAATACATATACGATCAAGCGGTCTATGTTATTAGAAGGTTGATGAGTATTTTGAAATTAAGCTTAACCTACGAACAGTTGTAAAAACGATAATAACACTGTAATTAAAAACAAATTTAAATGATTTACAAAGCATATGATTAAGTAACTTTTACTATATTATAATACTATTACATTATTTAATGAAAAAAATTAAATTTTTTCAAGGTATTGAAAAACTATTCGTATAGGTACGTTTATTTGGCTTTATTAGGGTAATATCAAACAAAATTAATCATTTAATTTAATAAAAATTTTTGTAACATTTTCATACATGTATTTACATAATGTAATTATTATAAATACAAAAATATCATATCTAGTGAATATAAAATAAAAACAGTGAATGGTGAATGGCGATCCAACATGAAAATAAAAACAAAATATAAATATTTGAAACAAAATTAAATGTATGAAGGACCAAATTCCAATAACATGTGGGTATTATGCTCCTCAAAAACGTTCTCATTTTCAAGTTTATTCACGGACGGAAACCAACATCCGGTCAACTCTTGTGGCTGTACGCCATGTAGAAATGGTAGTCATTATATTCATTTATTATCTTATGGTAATTTAACAATTTTTTGCTACAAAAAGTTGATTTTTATGTATTGTAATACATATACGTACATAATACCGGTAGACTATACATATAAAAGGAAGTACAAGAAAATAATATAGAATCTAACAACAATTACAAATGCATGTAAAAACACCAACCGTGAATGTAATGTTAATTCTTTACCTGTTGACAACTTTATATTGAACAATCAATTTCCTTATGTATGTTATACAGTATAAATAGTTGCTTTTTCTTATGTACATATATTTATCCGTTGATGAAATGTCTTCAATCAAACAAGAAATTATTCCTCACTATAAAAATATTTATTACGTTATGCAAATTATTTATAGTTCGAAATATACATACCATACATGTCTTATCTTTCACATTCACAAAGTTTGAACTACTTTTAAGTTTCAGACACAACTGAGTCTTATGTGAGCAATTATTATATAAGACTATTTTAACTGATTTGCAATTATTTAATTTTTAATGATAGTAAAATCTTAGTGGCATATAGCGGTTTACTACATTAAATAAAATTTTAATACTGAACCTCTTTAATTCTTAGGAAATTATTTTTTTTGTAATATGTATTCACGTATCTTTCTAAATATACATACGTTACATACATATTAGTGCTTGTATTCGCACGTACAAATTTAAAACGTGGAATTATAGAAATTATCTAGTCATTTAGATGATTTTATTAAATTATATTCTATTTCGATATACAGTAATCTTTTCAATGAAATGAACAACAATAAAGAGTTTGCACATATGTTTTCAGATTAACAACAGTTAGTGAATCAATGACCTTTTATAATATAATTATTGAATAGTTATAAATGCAAACAGTCTCTATAGATATTTTTTCGTAGGAAATTTAACTAGTCCATAAACGGAAATTATAAAATACCAATTTGAATATTCTAAGACGTATGAAAAATGACTTTTGAAGCTAACTAATAAATTATAAAGGCTACATTATTCAAATTCGATAAAATTGATTAATTCGTGAATAAATTTATTTTTTATACTTAAATGGTTTGCTTTAAACTTGCATAACGATAAATAAATTTATTTATTTTGTATGCAAAATAAATTTATTTATTTTGTATGCAAAATAAATCTATTAAAATATTATAGTACTGAACACTTTTTGTTAATTAGGGGTATAAAATTGTTTGAAACGTAACAATAGGTTCTTCTTTGTAGATAATTTCTTATATCTAAACACAGCTTTTAAAGCTGACTATTGAAAAAATTGCTATATTATTTTCTAAAAATTCTAGATAATGCAAAGAAGCTTAACATTTATTTATAAAATTGTAATATCTGCAGTGTGTAATTAAACATATTACTTATATGTTATTTTTTATGGGTAAATAAGCATTGTAGTTTTAGGTCTGTAATAAGTTAATAACTAAGTGGGCTTATAATATACGAAGTCATTAATTTTAAGATAATATACTATCAATTTTACTACATGAATCGACTATAACCTAGTAATTTAAGTTTCTCTACAAATTAGGAAAGAACTATTAAAGCTATTATAGAGTTCAAATTAATTTTTTTCGTTTTGTGTTTTATAACGTTTTTGAAATTAATTCAGTAGATATACCTAGTGTTTTATTTTAATGGTTTAGCTCTAAAATTTATATAAAATAATATAAATAATAAACAAATGAAATCCAAATGGAATATATGCACATTTCACATAAAAAAAATTTAAAATCTGTTAAAACCATTTTCCTCTTGTCTTAATTAATCTTGTAACACAGCAAATGAGAATAGACTAGTTTAAATATAAAGTAACTCGAATTTCAAATAAGAATGAGATATAAATCAAAAATAATATATTCATTTTCTAATTGGTGTAATAAATTAGAATTGTTTCACATCGTGATCTAGATTTTCTATAATATTAACAATTACTGAATATTTTATAACAACGGAAAGAATCAATAGATATGGTTACGTACAGTATGCAGGTACGTATTTAATATTTCTTCAATAATACTAATAAAATATTTCTAAATTTTTATTCAAAAATAAAATATTTACGCTTCATTAAAAAATGAACAAAATAATACAAATTATAATTCCTGTACATACATATCTCTGCTAACCAACTACAATTACAATAGCATTAGAGTGTAATAAAAATTGCTTACTATTGTTATTGTTAATAAGAATTGTTGGAATAATTTTCTCACCTTAATTATTAACACTTTTTTGTATGTAAATTTTATACGAGTAAAAGCATAAAAATTGCTATTTTCTAGCAAGGAAACAAAATATTCATTGGTTTAGAACTTTAGATAATACGTATACGTTATGTTGCTTGAAAAAATGACTATTTTTTTCCTACTGTTCGAATAGTAGGTATAATAGTAGTATATCGTTAAGATTTAGTCTGTATTAAAATATTTATGATTATGTAAAAATTTAGTTAAAAAGAAAATTTTCCAAAAGTGGATTTTGAAAAAACTACTGGCTAAAATTGAATTACTAAACAGATTTGGATTTAATGGGCCCTATTTCATTGAAAGATATAACATTTATTTGATGAACTGTTTGAATTTTCAATTTTTGTAAAAAGCAATTTTCAAAATTTTACGAGGACAGTGTTGGCAAAAAATTCTATTTCTTTTCCATTTGAGCTTGTATAGGTACGAGTACATTTATAATAAAATTATAATTGTAATTGAGATTGAAGATTTGTAAAAAAGACTTGTATTACCTTCAGTATATTTTTTTTCTAAATCCAAAAATATAATTAACTTTCACTAAAAACACTTAAATTAAAAATCAATAATAGTAAAATCCACCTAAAAATGTCCGCTCTCGAATGACCCGCTACAATAAAGAATTAGAGCTCATGGCCAGTGGCACTATCGAGACTAAGAAGTGGCCTCCGGTGCCACTGAGATGATGGTTAAAGAGAACCTAGTCTTTGGGAACGCCCCCGCTACCCGACCTTGCCGCACTAATTCATTGAAACACCGGACATTATTCCATGCCTTCTATATAAATTTTGCCTATAAATCTACTATTGATACCGATTGAATAAATTACATTTACCAAAGCACATTTGTACGTTCCACAACCAACTAAAGAAATAGCAGAATGCACGTACTATGTTAGATATACATGACATCTTATACACAAACAATCAAGACCACCGTTCGTTCTCTCATGTGACTAGCAGATGTGAGTGAAGTACGTGAATATATATGTACTTGTTTAAGTAAATATTCATATTGTCTCTTTGGAATTTTCAACAAACCATTCTTCCTTCAACTGACACACGAACCATGCAAAGGTTGTTCACAGCTATATATAATACGTATATCTTGTATATACATATGTATTATATATAAAAGTTGCCAATCACACTGTCTACAAATGTATTCTATTGTCCTGAAAACAATCCAGTGTTCTGGTAAATTTTTTCGTAATTTTTGCTTATTTTCCGTATCAACAACCCCTTTGAAACAGAACAGCTATCACAAGTTTTTTTATTTAGATCACGATCTTAATTCTCACGATATGTGTGTGTGGGAAGAGGGTTTAATGTTTCCGGTTTGCATAATGTTTCAGCCCTTGGTGGTATCGGATGTTCAACTTAAAGTAAAATAAGTTTAGTGAATGGGTAGATAAACTACAGATTACGGTGTGAAGGCTGGTATTAGCTCGAGAATTATTTGCTCAGACTTTTAGATAGGCGAAAGTATGAGATTCGATCTTATTTTTGAATCACATCCACACGTTGTTAATTTTTATTTTTTATTTATATTGGAAAAACTGTTTATTGTCTACATTTAATTGATTGTAAAAGTGAGTTTACCTTAACAATAAAAATGAGAACAAATTTTCTATTCAGGCTAATTCGCATTATAAAAACAAGTAAATTGATAATTCGATTAGCTTATAAAGATTTTTGACCATAAGAAGAACATTCAAAGTCTTTATATAATCTGAAATTGTACAATTAAATTAACATAATGCGTCCTTAGGTTTCTTAATTAGTTGGTGTGCTCATTTACAGAACAAAATCATAATACTTTTATAATACAATAAATAAAATCATATTATTCTTTCAACAGAATTACAGAAAACAAAATTAAGAATCGTTTCTAAAAGTTCTACATCTTTTTACAGAAATAAAATATAAGATTGGATTTGTTGATTTATTATATAAAAGGAAGAAATATTTACATCCCTACAAACTGATACAAACTATAAAAGAGCCTTGAGTAAAATAATATAATAATAAAAAACAAACAGACCAGCAGCTGCTGCTAAATGCACTGAACCATGCAGAGTAAAACTCAAAACAACATCACAATGCACCTGATTTTTTATCACGCAATTATGTAAAAACAATGTTTATTGTTTGGTTTATTTTATATATATATGTGTTAATACACAAGATATGTGAATAAATGAAAAGTTTTGTAGTTATTTTTTTGTGGTGAACAAGTAAACGATGAAATCAATGTACAAATATAATCAAACTATTCAAAATTTGAAACAAGAGCTGTATGATGTGGATAAAATGATTAAATGAATTAACTAATTGACTGTAGGTTCTTATTAACTAGTTAAGTGCTGTTTAATTATAAAGATCTTCTTCAATGACCGTTATATTGCCGAATAATTAACGTTTAAGCTGTATTGTAGAGCATTGTCAACATATCCGAACAATAAAATTCATTGTGTTTGTGAACTAAATACTATTAAGAAGAGATCAGTAGAAAGATAATTTTCAAAAAAATGAAATTTCGTCAACATGATATGACAATATACATACGTATATACATATAGTCAAAGAATTCACATTTTCCAAATAGATAAATACGCCAAATTATCGTCAATTCAGTAGATTCTTATTTTTCAGATGATTGGTTTTCCTTCTTCTTATGGAATATTTTATTTTCAGTTTTATAGATATGTGAATCGTAATGCGAATCAAAATCAAATAATACTAAGTCTGATATTTTTATAAGATATGAAATTGTTTTCGTTTGAAATATTTTTGCGGTGTAACATAATTTGATATTCAAATTGTCTTAAATGATTTCCACTAATAAAGTTATACTTTAATATATATTTGACAAGCTACAATGTTATTCTAAATTTGTATACGTTGTAACGTTGTTGTACACAAAGTTATAATAAATAGTGTAAACAAGAAGTGTATAATGTTCAAATATTTGTAAAATGCCTAGGACGACCTAAAGTGTGGGAAATAACTTTATGGATCATTGGTCGAAAGGCAAAATAATGCCTTAGGCAACAACCCAAGATATGAATTTTAATCTGATTTAAAAATTCTTATTCTAATAATTTCGGTCAGATGAAACTACTTTTAGTCACGCTATAGGTACTTCTGCAGACTTACCACAAAAGTATCCTTTCTATCTGCTACTTTTTAGACATATTCGTCTGGCAGTTAATTTCATTCAGTTTTAATAGCCCCGCATTATTAACATGTGAATTTGGCCTTTTTATTATTATTACGTACTTTTCTTTCTTTTTATAAAAAAACTTGTGTAATTTAAAATTATTTTACCATTATTGACACGTATAGGGTTTAATTTCAAGCTGGAACAAATAAAGTTGATGCGATTGTTGAGAAAAACGTAAAATGCAGTAAATAAGCAGTAAAGGGTGTGAAAAATGGCTCTAAAACCTGATTACTTCCCCACACACATTGATGAGGTCGATATATTTATGGATACATACAATAATGTTCTACCATTCTTGAAACTTTATGAGCTAAAAGTAGAAAGCTACTACCTACATACATTACATACGTAACAATATCAGCCATTTCAGTAAATTTAAGTACCTATATTAATTTTTCATTTTTTATGATTAGAGGTTTTGTTTTGATAAAATGAATTTTATTCGCTTATTATTTATTCCACCACGTTGCTTTTAAAAACTGAATGATTACTTTTGTAAACGTGAAAATTTTCATTGTATTTACATTTCAGTAGTTATTTAGACGATTCACGTACTAAATCTTTAGAGCTATGACATTTCCTATATGATCTAATAATCTAAATTTCAAAAGTCGCTGAAAATGGAGTCAAGGATAGAGTTGTTTTCCCTTGAGGCATACTACACCACCATGTTTCCCGGGGAATATGAAAATTGGAAGAATGTAAAAGACTTTTTTCAGCTCATATATGCATACCTACAGTTATAATAATAGAACTTGAAAGTGCCTGTACACATTTGTGAAAGTTAGATGTTAGCAAATATATATACTCGTATATATTATCTCCACACTCTTAGCATTAAATTATATTTGAAAGAAAAATAAGTATTATGTTTTTTTTCCTACCTTTTATACATGTAACAACATATTTTCTTCAGTTCTTTTATAGCAATCAATACAAACACAAGTTGAATACAATTTTTATTTATATAACATTTTTTTCCTATTATACAAATTGATATTTTTTTGTCATTATATAATATTGTAGATGCAAACCCGCAGCATTCTAATACTCCACATACACAATAATAATACTGATACGCATATAATATGAAAATTTCAATGAAATGTTCCTGCTTTTGTCTTTGTTAAATGATTATAGTATGCTATGTGTTACAAAGAACCATATAAATCAATATATTCTGTAGCCCCCTGTAATCTTTCTACTTTCATAAGTGTGCAAACTATTGAGATTCAATGCGGGCGTGAAAATCGTCATTCATCCCCAGGCATTTATGTGGACCAAGGATATACGTACATATATACATATATATGAATGACTGTATCCCACTGTACCCCATCATCTATTCTACACCCACACTTTGTAGACATCGATTAGTGCCTCCTATATAAAAGTAGTCAGTTTTCTTCCCTTTTGAACGTTTTCTTATAATTTTTGTTCACTTTAAACATCATTAAATAAACATGGAACCGTAGGTACATAGAAACTAGTATATTATTTTTCAAAATATAATATTGATGAAATACGTATAAATTCAACAAATATCATATTCAGTTCTATTCGAAGTTATGCAAACAATTTTCCACATATCAACTTGAAAATAGATTACACATATTGCAAAACACTTAACTAGTAATTTGTATGTGTTACCATATTGTAATGTAAGTTTCTACTTTGGAAAATATTTACTTATATAATTCTCAATTCTATAACTTCGGTTAGAATGGTATGGAAGTCTTGTGCTTGATGTTATGGTCCGTTGAAATTTATTTAATACTGGCGCATTCGCCAAAATTCTAAATATACATTCATGAAATAAATGAATTATTTCGTATGATAATGATTATTTTAATGCTGAAAAATTTAAATTCATAAAATATAACTATAAAATTATGATTCAGAACAATATATTAAAAATGTATTAAGTTTATTGTAACTTTAGAACAAACAATAAGTAAATCAATATTTTCCTTGCTTATCCTAAGACTTTATAAAATACTGAAATGAAACGCAGTTTCATGAAATATATACGCGCATGCCTTTCAGTCAAGCAAGTAGTAGCTGAAATTTAGTTGATTTTCAGATCGTATGCAGGTAGGCAACAAAAGTTTGCATGATTTTTTCGCGGGTTGCATACAACTTTTCTAATACAGACCACAATAATGAACAAGCTCGATCTGAAAATGCGTGAGTGACGTGAATAAAAGCTGTAGTGTTAAGGAGAGGGTAGTGTTTGTGGAAGTGTATTGTTATGCATGCAATAATAATACCATAAAGTTCAAGCTTGATGTCCTCTTGGGGATGTTACGTTTTCCCAGTGTCTTTTGTATTAAATATTAAAGTAATAATATCTAACAATTAGGTGCTTTATAGCAAAATTGAACTAAACAAAATTCATTATTCTCAGTGGATTATGAATTACGACAAAATATTAATGCATATTATATCTTCATGTAGAAATTATTATAAAGAGAATTAATAACGTTATGCCATTTAGAAAAACTAGCTGATTATTTGTAGTATAATTTATTTTCTGTTCACGTATAAAAGGTAATTCAATTAAATGTATTATCACGTCCGTTGTTAATTACGTTGTTTATTTAAATGCTAACTTTGTAAAAATTATTACTACAATATAAATTTTATTCTAAATTCGTTAAGCGTTTTCTAAATTTACAAATGTTGAACAGTTGTTCATGTTACACCTGAAAGTGTAAGTCAAAAATAAAGAATAATATTCAAGCGAAATGCACTGATGTTAAAGAACTCATTTAATCAAGAAAACAGGTGAATTTAATCACTCCAAAATTAGAAATACTGATTGTTTGTTTAAATCTTCGTTTTTTTATTTCTGAATAACTTTTAGCAATTTTTATTTCATCAAAGATCGTCAAAGATATATTGAATTGAAAAAAAAACGTTATTTGTCGAACAAAATGAAATGCTAATATCAGTAAAAAGAATTATTCATGCAATTCAAAAAAGTCCTTCTTTAATTTTCTTTATAATGGTGCACAGGAATTTGAATCTTTTCTTTCGTCTGCATAAAAATGAATATGTAGATAAAGTTGTTTACTATACTCGCTATACACCAATTTTTATAAAAATAATATTTTTATATGCACATTATTATTAAATTTGATAAAAGCCATAATACTCTACAATATGAGTATGTACCTACATACCTGCTAACCGTTATTTGATCAATTTCGATAAAAAATTAATATAAATTGAAATTAGTTTTTTGAATATTATATCAAGATGTTATACATATTTGTTTTATGATATTTACTATAGCCATAATTATTCTTTATTGTGTAAATGCTTTCAATATGTATACATATACATATGTATGTATAGAAATAAGTATAATTGTAGTACGTTTACGAGAAATTGTCAAACAATACGTACCATAATTAATGTTTAATTAGTTTTCTGTGTTTTGTGAGTGATAAATGAACACTCATATGTGTATTTGTGTAAATGTTTTTATTAATTTTCCCCTTTATTGAAACTATTTCAACGTAATTTCAAAGTTTTTTCATTTGACATTTACTTAGACAAAGCCCATTCACCTAGCTGGAATAAAAATAATTTCAGCAACAGTTGAAAGCTATTTATTCACCCTTTTTAAATTAAACCTATATAAAATAATTCTTTAATTCTTATATGTAGAATCATACCTACATATTTACATTTAACAACGTCTGTTTAATGTATTTAAATCATCATCAAACAACCAAGATTAATCACAACACCAACAAACTAAAAATTAATTAGTTGAAACATGTACAATAGAAAACCACTATGAGGGCATTTCAAATAAAATTAATTACATGAAATTTTAACATAAAATACGCATTTTATGTGTAGGGATAAAAATACAAATTACACACATATATCTAAACCATAATATTTAAAACAGGACTAATTCGTTTCATTTAGTTTTTCACGTTATAGAAATTTATTTGAAAATTAGTGAAATAGATAAATAATTACATATTGAACCGAATATACAAACTGTGTTAAACAAATTTTCAAATGGCGTTTAAGCTTCATGACTCGTAAAATTGACTACTGGATAAACAAATAATAAATTATTTAAATTGTAAAAGTTATTAAACTAAAATCTTTGCACGCAAAACTAAAATATTCATTACAAAATAGAGGCAATGCAAATATAAATATTTCTACAACATAGTGTAGGTATTATTTTTTGTCACAGGTTTTAAATAAACGTATTCCCATAGTTACTTTCCAATTATACTTAAGTATTTTCATAAACCTGTTTACTGTATGAAAATTTAAGACGAGCTTTTGAGTACAAATAAAATGACATAAAATTGACTAAAACAATCCTCTTTATTAAACGTAATGTTAATAACAAGCAATTTTATTTGGGCTTTAGTTTAATTAATAACTAATATGAAATGATATAATCATAATTATAATGGTTGACACATTTAACTAAATGTGATTATATGTAGTTATATTGCGGTGTTTATAATGTATATTATGGTAGTAGCTGAGGTAGTAATTCAGGAAATTATATAAAAAATTCAAAATAAAATTTTCCAGAACGTAACTCGAAAAGAAAAATTAATCTAATATTCTTATTTATTGGGGTGTATGGCATTTAATAATTGGAAAGCGAAATTTAATTTTTTTATTAAGGCATAAAACCCGGAGGAAAATGAATATTTTCTTATTTCCACTTTTATATTTGACACAGAAAGTGATTAATATAAAAAATTAATGGAAAATAAATACATATTTATTACTAGTGTTAGTAATATAGATAAATGTAGGTAGACGTGTTTTTTTAACATTTATTTTATTATTTTTAATTCATTTAGTATTCAAGGAGCGATTTTACGTCATATCAAACAATATACGTAAAATGCTTATAAATAATGATAAAGAATAATTTTTTTATTGGGAAGTATGCATAGATACGAAATTGAGAAATAAATTTTTAATGTACATATAACTGTAACGTGAATATCTTGATTAAATTTGAATTAAATGTAAATTTGAAACTTGTGTCTAAAATTATTTCCAATGATGAGCTCCAAGAAATACTAGAATTTCAGTTACTGTACGTATTATACGTATACATTTCGTGAATAAAATAAATTTAATCGGTTTATGTATTTATATAACATTTTAGTTAGTCTTTTGCCTTGTACAACATGAAAACAACGTATAATAAACACAATAACTGATTCAAGCAGACTTCCAGTTTAAAATCCTTTAAATTTTACAGTGAAACAACTGACTTTTCAACGGCATATCTTATGAAACTTTCAATGTTCAATCAAATACTCCTAACCAAATTACCGAAAGTGTTAAATTTATTCTTATTAATTTAGCAACTACTTGCTAATTAAAAATCTTTCAAAACTATTTATAATGACAAAGTGTACACTCTCTTTTATGTGATGTTAAATCAATTAGTGGCAGTTTAAAAGCAGTTTAATTGTACAGTGTGATTGAAACATTAATAGTCTTGTGCTGGGCTAAATATGGGGTGTGAGTTGGGAAAATTGGCTGGCAGAGGAAATTCCGATAATAGTAGAAAACTTGAGGATGTTGCACCACCAGCACAGGTGGATCCCCGGCTACCACTTACTGCCAAACAAAAATATAGCATGTTGGCTTCTTGGAAAGGAATCAGCAGGGCGATGGAATCGACGGGTGTTTATATGTTTCTAAAGTAAGCTGTTTCATACCTGTTCTAGAATGAAAATCGTGTATTTGCACTAATTGTAAATTGTGGAAACTTTATTTTCAACTATTTTGAATGTACGGGTATATACTAGGGAACCAGGGAATTGGGGTTTCACTCCTTATTTACATATACCAGTATACTCGTATATATACTTATTTGTATACGGTTCTAGGCATTATAATAGAGACAGTTGTGAATATGGTAAACCGATAAATATACAACTCCATTTCAGAATATGTTTTATTGAATGTTTTATTTCGATTATACAAAAATATTCAAATTTTTAAGCATTTTTCATAAAAATGTATAGTAAAAATACATTAATTATTTCAACTTACTTTATATTGCTTTTTCAAATAATTCCAAGGAAAAATAATTCATTTAACGGAAAAATTTAGATTATGTGAACATACACTTGTTACGTTGGTTAAAAAAATATAAATATGTGTATTATAATAAAATATAAATATTACTTATGTAAATACAATAAATTTTGTACCTACTTTTAATATTAGCATTATTAGCAAAATAAAAAAAAACCTGCTTGATTCTAAACTGGAATTTTAGAGGTAAGTGGGGAATCAAACGATCAAAATCTTTAACAAAAACCGAGTCAAAAAGTTTTCTCACCAGCATTTCAATTCGGGTATTAATCTGCCATTGATATATTAAATCTATAAATTCGAAATCATATTATGGATCCGAATATAAGAGAAACCCATAGAGCAGTTTAATTTTTACTATTAATTTTTATATGTTTAAAAGACATTAACTTTATTCATTAGCAATTTGAATTCCGATTTTATTTATCTCAAATTTTACATTTGACGGACATGTTGCCAGTGGAACACAAACATTATCTTCCTCATTGAAAAAATAACCATCTTTACAATAACAGCACAGTATTATTCCCCAAGTTTTTTTACACCAGTTTGAATCTTGATTTCCGTCTAGGTTTTGACATGTTCTTGGACATGATTTTCCACAAATTCCCATTTTACCATTTGACACATCTTTACAAATTTCACCTATAATGGTTTAAATTGTATTTATGTTCACAGTTTTATATTTTCATAATATTACTGCTAAGAAAAGAGGCAAATACTTCTGTGTTACACAAACACAGTAACATCGGCAAAACCACAATAACAAACTGCATGACTGTTGAATTGTTAGCAGTTTAATTCCGATTTTAACTCTGTTGTTGCGAACTACGATATATGTATAGATAAACTTAAACCAATAAATTGTTTTCTATTTAAATATATTGAAGCAAATGCATTAGTAAGTGTTAATTATCTTATCTGTAATTATTAAACAGTGGTGCATGCTGGACTCGTTAACTCAGTTGTTAACTTGTTAACTCGGTCCTAATTGTTATAAAATGTATATAAAATTAGTTTATTAATTAGTTATTGTTTATTTTGCATAAGCATTTATATTTTTTTAATTTTAACTCTACTTTTTAATTTATTTAATTACTGTGTAAATATAATACGCCTTTACACTCACTAACGAGACTTATCAAGTCAATAAAAGAATTTCAAACGTTTTGGCCGTCTCGTAAACATTTTGCTGGTTATAGAAAACAAAACGATTAGGAAAAAAATTAAATAAATGGAAATTATTAGAAATAGTACTTCATATACATTACAAATACCAAAAATGTAATACACATAATATACCTGAGTTTAGAAACACTATTACCTTAAACTTGTTTCTGAACGTTATTTTGATTTTTGAATCACCTTGTATACGTAATGCATGCTAATATGACTTTGCAGTTTGTAGATAAAAAAGTTTCTTGTTTTGTTATGTTTATTGAAATAACCAAACTTAATTAACTATACTTTTCCCTAGAAATACTTAATGAGTTCACTTTCAAATAATTAACAAATATCTATAATGTATCGTAGCTCATTATCAAAATGCCTTATAACGATTTTAAAAGGGATTTTATTATTTATTATCGGAAGTACGTATACTTACATCATTTTATTTTTATAGTAACAATTTGGTGTTTGTTTTTGTATTTATATTGAACAATCAATATTCAATTATTTTTACTGCGATCAATTCAGGTAAAAAGTCGTAAAAATAGCCTTTAAAATTCGAAGAATACGAATAATACAAAATATTTGAAATACGTAATTAGTTTCGTTTCGTAAGAAACTTTTTGACGAGCTTTTCCATTTTACACAGAAAAAAATGTAAACAATTCTGTTTCGAACGAGTACTCGAACGAATATTTATTATACTTTAAATTCTTTGTTCAAGTCTCTGTGCAATTTCTGAATATACCAACTCTTAAATGCAGAATAATATATGTAAATCAATACCTGCCGATTTTATTACATTTCAATCTGGTATTCGTTCTCATTAAGTAGAAATTGAAAAACGAAAAGCGAAATTATTTAATTTTAATTTAATTTCGAGTTTAATATAAACAGTACAACTATTATTATGTTTAAATTCATGTCGAACAGGGAACTACTTTCGTGTTTATTTTTGTTAATCAAAAACTATGTACCCATTTTGAATGTTTATAAAGTAACCAAAACAACACTGCCTGTAAAAATATTTAGTATATTTTACACAATACCACAATATAGTTTTTAAAATTTAATCCTAAAAACATACATTACTGAAAATTTTATACATTATATTATACACATTAACACATTTTCTTTTCAAATCATCACTTACATACATAAACATGTATTAACATTATTATTTATACTATATATGCCATTTATTCATAATTTAACAATTACAAATGGCTTTAGGAATAATAACAATATATTTATAATATTTTGTATACAAACATTCACCAAATTCTAGTAACAATCACTAATTACACTGGATATGGTTAAAAACGAGTTGATTTCATAAATTATAATGAATGTTGTTTTATTTCATTACAATAATAGTATATTGTTTTATAACTATGCAAATGCCAATTTATTTAATAATTAAATACTGTTAGTACAAAACCCAACCCAAAACTAAATAATGCATTCTCCTATGTATGAAAGAGCTGAAATAATATAATTTTATAATAAAAAAACTTACGTCAATAGTAGTTAAATAATGCAGATAGGATTTGAATTCACAGACAATATACTTAAATCAAATAAAATGTTTGCCCTTTCTTAAAAATAGCTTGCATGCTTTTTATAGCAAATGAAATGAGTTTGGTAAGCAAATAACAATTTCGGTAATATAATCAGACCGACTATGAATGGAAATAATGGTGGTCAATTGTTATATCGTTCAATCCATTTGACGATATCGCGTTTAAGAAATTTGTCATTTCGTTCATTGTTGTGTTATTGTGAAAAAGTAAATATAAAACTGCCACTGTCGACTCGTATGAAATTTTTCTGTTAGCATAACACTATTTTTAGTTTAAATGTAATTATTGTCGAAAAGAAATTAAACTTAACTCGACATCGTCCTGCCAAAGGCCGACTTCAGTTTAAGCAGTTAACTTTTTTCCATCTAAAGTTTCTTTTTAAACAAACTTGATGTATACTTTTCCAAGTCCACACAGAGCAGCAGCTAACAGTTTAAATTGTTAAAGATGTTATACTGAGAACGAATATGCTACACGCGTAAATATGTATGATGAAAACAGAAGTAAATTTGTTCATTTCAGGAAAATAATGGCCACTGAAATATGCATGTGCGGATCATCGTAATGTCGTGAATGTTTGGCATATACATATATCCTTACATAATTTACATATGCGTAATAATAGAAAGACTATAAGCGAAAATTATTTGGTCAGGTGATTCGGCAAACGAAATAGATGATCGTGCTGCAAAAATCGATTAGTGACCCAGTGTACAACACCGTGTCGCCATGGTTACTTCTACCAGATGTGACGCGGTCAGAGATAGACTACCTCACATAATTAAATTTTCGGATATGATACACTACATTGACTTAAACCGATTTATTGCATGATTTTTTATTGTCGACATGTGTCAATTGCCGATAATATTTATATAATTTACCATGCACATTCTTTGAGTCAACTTATAAATTGATACTCTAGAAAAACTGACACGATTCACACATTTTCATCTATTGGAATTTTCAACCGAAATTTTATGAAGAATAAATATTTATGCTTTTTTCATAGTTTAAGTTATACTGATGTGGAATGCATAGTTATTTTTACTTTTCAACGCACAGGATAACATCTTGATTTAATATTTAATTGAACACATATTTTAAATACTACCGTTTCGCCGAAAAACATTTTCAGACTTTTCTGTAAAATAATTTATTGTTTGTTTTTGTCGTTTTTACCGGTTTTCTAAAGTTGCTGGTTTTAAATATTCGGACAAACCAATTGGTAGATAACTCTATTAGTATATTATAGGTATGGTAAATACATCATTTTCAATTAAAATCGATATTCAATTTACTTAATTCTAATTTCAATGAAATGTGACGTGCAGGTAATCTTTTGTATTAATCTACGGAAATTACCATTTATTTCCAATGGCATTTTTTCACTTCATATATTAAGTTTTACTTTTACCATTTAATCATGCATGAAATCCTTAAGGAATTCAAATATTTAGACATCGTTTTGCTTATATAAGCAATCATTCTTAACAAAATATATATATTATGAGTTAATTCCTGTAGGAAAAAGTTTTTGGACGATTTTGGAAAAAATGTCGTCAATAACAAAGAATAAAAACTTCCGGGCTGAAATAATTTTGCTTAAAAATACCTAAATGTACCCATTTAATTAAAACTAGAACAAATGTTTGGTAACGTCATAAAGGCAAAATGTGCTGGTATTTTCATTACACATTCTAGGTATTACTTGATAATAGAATATCCTGAATAGTTGAGTTTAAAGTTTAAAGCAATATAAATTAAATAAAATGTACACCTAGAGTCCAATTTTCTTAATAGTAATAAAACACGCAACACTTAGACCTGTTCGACGCTAATAAGGCACTGTCGTTTGTGCAAAATTAAGCCTTGTTAACTTAGACACTTAATAATTTTGTTGCTTTTAGATGGAACTGCTATTTAAACAAATATTGGAATTAATATTATGTTTTTGTTTTATAATTAAACAAATAAATTATTATTATTACATGCACGATTTTTTTGTAACTGTTAATTGCACTCTTTTTTTATCTAATGGTTAAATTTACATTCAAGTAATTGTAGTTATTAGGTTCTATTTTTTTAATATATATATATTTGAAATCGTTATCATTTTACGTACATATAAACGTCTTTGTCAACGTTTTTAATAAGTTACGAGTAATACTTATTGTTTATAATAAGTAATAGGTATAAAAAGCCTGTCTAAAATTAAGAAAAAAATATCCACTCGACCCTTCTAGAACTAAAAATTTTGATTAATAGATATTCGCCAAATATTCCCATTTAAATGGAAATTTAAAAGAGCTATTTATAAAGAAATGACTGAACAATATACTGAAAAAGTTGTATTTATTTTATTTTATGTTTTATACATAGTGTTTCAATTTTTCGAGCAATTTTTTTTATACATTTATCAATTGGGATGGAGTGTTTAACTAAATTTACCCTAGTTGTACATAAAGTCGTTTAAAAATCTATAATATGTGTGTATTATATAAAATGTGCATGCGAGTATATGTAGCTAAAAAATGACGTGTATAGTTTTCAGGGTGTTCAGTTTTAATTCGATCGAAATTCAATTACGTGGAATAAATAAAAAACCGCAATATCTCTGTATTTACCCTATCACTATAGTTTCTTTTATGAAATAAAATGACGACATTTTATTTCCAATTTGAAAATTCGTTTATTTTGACACGAATTTACTTGTTGTGGTACTACTCAACGTTGTCTTTTGAACATATACTGAAATGTTTTGCAACTTTAACCCTTCTGTACATTTCAGACAAATTGGCCCATTTTACCCTTGATATATGAAAGCTGTTATCTTTTATGTTTTCGTCTCTATTTATAGTAGCAATTCAATGATCAGATACGCAACCTTATTGTATTATAGTTTTAGAAAATTAAATAAAAGCATAGGGAACGATTTGAGAGCAGAAAGTTTCGAGTACGTAAAATATTCACAGTTTAAGCAAAATTTTATTAAGGACGCACTTCTAAAAATACATTAAAAATATATGTTAATTGTACGTGTTTTCACCATACTTTTGTCCATATTGCTGACCCCTTGTAGATTTTTATTCTACACGCAAACATATTAGATTATGTCAAATATATACGTAAAGTGGTGGTGTCATGTCAAGTGGATTCAAGAGCTGTTTAAATGATATTTTTTAGCCATGCAAACGTAACAAATTGTCTGGTTTGGTCGGACCTTAAATGAATAGAAAATTGACTTTTAAAAGGTTAAACACGTGAATTGGGTCGTGCTATATATACTTTTTAGAATGTTTTTATATCGGATTTATCATCAAACACAATCTAGTAAATACTTTATATTATAATTGTAACGTATGTTGTTAGTTTCATATTTACGAAAACTTTAATTGTTTTTAAAACTCCAATTTCTCGAATATAGATAGATTACTATCTGGAAACATTCGCTGAAATGCTGAATAATGAAAATTACCCAAACAACAACTAAAAAACAACACGCCTTTGGAAAATATACGTACATTACATGTACAATTATATTTAAAACTTTTAATTTGGATATTAAAGTTTTACAAACTATATTTATACAACCAACATTAATTTTACAATTAAATTTATTCTGCAACTACTTTTCTTTTCATGATGAAAAATGTCATCATCATCACAAAAAAAATTGATTTGTTTTTACAGATTATTTGAAGAACATGGGGAACTTCTAAATTTATTCGAAAGATTTAAAGAACTAAAAACTAAAGAAGAGCAAGCAAATAGTTTAGAGTTAGCTGAACATGCGAGCACTGTTATGAATACCCTTGACGAAGGCATAAAGGAATTGGATAATTTAGACGCTTTCTTTGAATATTTACATCAAGTAGGAGCTTCACATCGACGGATACCCGGTTTTAAAGTTGAATACTTTTGGGTAAGAAATTATACAGAAATATACGTTTATTTATTTATTTGACGTAAAAGTTTTTTTTTTTCGATTAATATTCAAATAAAAAATAACTTGATATTACCATGCTGCTTAAAATTGTAAATAAATGTAAGAAAGACTCGATAAGATAAAGTTTAATCGCTTTCGAGCTTTACTTGCACATTGAGATTCAGTTGCTTAAGTATCAAGTGATGCCTTAAACTTCCGCTTGTTGCATACATCCATGCATTTATTATCTGTTTGACAGTTTTTCAGATAAATTTCAGACTTTTAATAATCTTCGTGTACAATTTAAACCAAAACATGTATGATAGTGGGTTATCATAAAATGTCATAAATAATACAAACCTAATGGTATTAGAAAACTATGGAAAATTTATGAATTTAGTGAGAAAATTGCAGAGTGTAAAAATAAACAAAACATTATAGTACATAATTCTTATAAATATGTTGTTGGATTAATCTATTACCAAGAATGACGAGGTGTATGAAGTCATTTATATAGTTTCGAATCAATATTTTGTCTAATATTTAATGAAGTGACCATTTCACTACCAACCGCAACAACAACAATAATATCTACTTACTATACAAATGTTTTTGTTGTTTTCCGACAATAATAATCAAGATAATAATAATTTGAATACGTATAAGGGGAAAAATACCATTGTAATTTAAAATTAGAAACACTGATTACATCGATTATCGTTAAATTTATTAATTTTAGATTTTTTAATGATTATTTGGAATGTTATACATAATTTTTACCTAATATATTTGTACTTGTATTTACTCAAATACTCTTAGATTATTTTTTAAATAAATATCAAATATACATATTTCAATAACATTAATATCAACTATATAAAAATTACGTCTTAAGAATTTTTTTCCTATTACACAATATGGTTTATCAAAATTTTTTTTAGATTAAACTTTTTTCAAGTACCTGCCTAAATTTTTATCAATATACATATATAAACATGTGAATTAATCTTTTGGAAATAAATACAAAATTGTTTTTAATTCAAAATGCATCTTACAATAAAGTTTTCGTTGTTTGTTGCTACTATATTAGCTTCATCCGTAAGTTTAACTAATTTTTGTAACTAAATAATTAAAGTATGTACTACCATTAGCATTTTATCTGTCATTAATTTTAGCTAATTATTGAAGCATCACCAGTTCAAATTCCAATGAAACAGGGCTTAATCGATCAAAATGGCATAAGCTTACAACTTTTAAAGACTTATCTTTCGTTAGCTCAAACTTTAAAGAAACCACCACCTCCTAGTTTAAACTTACAAAAGATCCCACCGCCTCAATTAAAAGTATCGAACGAAATAAATAACTACAAACCACCACCACCAAGTTCGAAACAAACTTAAATACTTAATTCTATTTTATAATAGTTGATGAAACACTGATAAAATAAATTTATTTGGAATTATTTTGATTTCTTTCATTTAATTGTAAAATATTTATTTCAGAAAATAGAGAAACCATTTTTGGAAGCTGTTCAAACAACGTTAGGAGACAGATACACTGAAAATGTTGAAAATATATACAAAATCACTATAAAATTTATTATAGAAACATTAATAAAAGGCTTCGACAATGCCAACGCTACAACGTGAAGTATAATGTAAATTGACTGAAAAAACTAAACAGCCCAACACTGCTGAATAGAAACATATTAATAAAAAAACCTATATTTATTTAACATTTAGATTTACAAAATAATTAGAACCAAAGAATTATGATTGGATGGCGTATAATAAATAATGTAATCGGCAATGTGACACCGAATGTAATTGTTATATAATTATGTAAGGATATTATAGCTTCCAAGTTGTTGTGTACTTATTTATTGCTTTTTGCCTTCCATTTTTTATGTGTAGTTTGATTTTTTTAATAAAATGGGCATACAATTAACAAGCTAAGACACTTATAATTTGATTAAATGTGAAAGGGATTTTTACTATTTTTCTAAAAGACAGACATTTAACAAATACACAATTACATTCTCGTATTGTCAATGAAAATGAAAAATGATGCTAACAAAATGTGAAGATGTGGATTTTAATTTTGCACAATTGATTGTCAACTGAAGATAGGCTTGCTGTTTGTTAGTTAGAACGACAAAAAGTGACTCAGAAGTAATAGGAGCAAATATGTAGATAGAAATAAATTTAAATAGTATAATGCAAATTTACATGCAATAAAATTTCAAATAATATCCTCTAAAGGTATTTTAAGTACTTCCTAAGGAAGCCGTAGCGTATACTTTGTACTAAACTTACAAAGATATTTGTACACTTGATTTTAATAAGTATATTTTTAGTAATTTTAAATAAAATTTCGTGTAAGAAATAAAACGTTTATTGATAATGGAAATTTTATTAATTTTTTTTTTCGAACAATATTTACTGACTTTACTCCTATTCTTCTGACTCACTAATAGTTTTTTAGTGTAGCATCATATTTATTATACTCGTACCTATTAAGTACAATAGTACATAAAAAATCGTACTTGTTTATTGGAAGAGGAAACAATGAAAAATTTACATATGAATAATAAATATTTGTTTTAAAAAATAAAAATGTGATCTTTAGTTTCTATTATGCAACCATCAATTTTTAACAACGTTTTTTATTCTGGAACAAAATTTAAATTTTTTATAATCAGTAAAAGTTGCGATAAAAGTAGGCCAGTAGATTTCTATATATTTTGGAGTAAAAATGATATTTTACCTAGTAAAAATACTAACATGTACCTAAATTATTAAAATACAGTCAATTTGAAGTCAATTTCTATACCTGTCAGATTTTAAGTTAACATTTTAGGGAACAGTTTACAAATTTTCATTTTCTGGCACGTTCATTTTAAAAATATTTGTGACTACTAATAATTGCCCATTTTTTAATTGTACATGAGTGTCAAATTCAAATTTATAAATTATTACTGTCGTGAGCCTTAATATTTGAAGAATAAAAATTAAAAACCAATTATACCATAATAATAATTACCTACTCAAATATAAAAAATCTGTAGGTATATAAAATCTGTGAAAGACAAATTAAATTTGATGCGTTTTTATATATTGAAGTAAGAAAAATTGTTATTAAACGTTATAATGTATGGTTAAAAAAATCGTGTATTTTTGTGTTTACACATTAAAAAGTCAGATAATATGTATAATATATTCACCAAAAAAAAATAAATAAAAACCAAAACAAAATCATATTCATGTTATAATAAACGTAAAGATACCATTGTTATTTATGTACTGTAAATTAAAAGTAAATATATAGTTATATGTAAAAATGTGTTTTATTTCAAAATCATACTTTAGTATCTTTATTTTTATATTGTTTTTGATTAATAATTTAATAAGATAATTTCTGCATCCAAAATCCAATGAAACATTTATATAAATTTCATACTTTGTGCGAAATTCACGAAATTATTTAGGTTATCCCTTTATTAGACAGTAGAGTGAATTTTATCAAAAACAAAATAAACATTAAAAATTATCTTATATGGTAACTATACTTATCTGTGTATAGTAAATAAAACAAATTAAATATAAATCTGTAAGCAGTGAATCGATGTAATACCCTAGAAATCTTGTTTTGGGTGTAATCAGAAAAGTTGTTGTTGTCACTATAAAATATACTGTTGTATTTGTTAACATTAACATTCATTGCATTGAAGTCTCTCACTAAGGTTGACCACTGAGAAAATATATAGTGTTTACGAAGGACAGCGAGAAAAATGTGCGTTCATTTGTAAAGTTTTTGTTTATAATATTTTGTGCAGTTTTGTGTGATGGCTAATAAAATTTTTAAGTGTTATACATTAATAGTTGGTATTTTTTTAATTTTTGGATTTAGTCAAGGTAAGAATTTATTACAGTTATTATCTACTATTACATATTGTAGCTAGTTTAAAATAAATTGTTTATTTACCTAAATGCATAGGTATTTATCATATAATGTTAGCATGCATGGAAAAACCAGTGTTATTTATTTAAAATTCATAATAATGATATCAAATTTAAATCTTATCTGAATAAATATATGCAATTTGTTTATTATTAAAATTATTATTGTTGTATTGCAAATCTGACATTTAGAATACCACAAAATATTCCTGAAAATTGAAAGTTGCATTAAAATTTATCGGTATTCCTAATAGTAATTATATATGCCTCTATATGTTAATGGGTTTTTTATTACACAATTTCATATTATAGAAAACCCATTGAATGGAAATATTGGTGAGTTAATTTCTATGAGATTTCCCAGTAAAAAGATAATTTAATTTTATTTATTTATTTTACTCAAAACACGATAAAGCGAAATTGAATTAGATAGTAAATTGTACGTACAAACATTATTAATTTTAAAAGTATAAAAAAATTTAAATTCACTAAATTACACCTAATTACAACAATAAATTTATCTAAAAAATATTGTATTATTCATAATTAGCACAAAAATAAGTTCAAAACTGACTCATTAAACAGTTCAATATTCTTATTCAGACACCACATCCTTTCTCTTCCAAAAATTCTGGTAAAAAGATCAATAGAAAGTCTTAATCAGACATATATTCACGGTTTCGCAATCTCGAATAATACTAAATACGTAATGATAATTTTAGCCTACGGGCGATTAGTCATCGTACAGGTAATTCAGTCTATCAAGGTGTACGTATTCGTAATCGTTTGTAAAAGGATGACTGAACAACCTATTCATCTGAGGCTAATTGAATTTCAATAATGTTTTGAAAAATTTTTGGAATAGACGGAATGTTTTCTATGAATAGAATACATAATTAATGTAAAAATGCATTGTATAGGTACATTTGATTCATTTGTAAATATTATTTTGTTTAAACTATTATCAACGGAAACATTTAAAACATTTGGAATGTCCGTTAACTAATATTGAAATTGTGGATAGTGGTTTTATGCATATTATAGATCTAATCAACGAAATAATGAGTGTGTATATTAAATTCATTATTTATTGGCTAGAAAATGATAGATACTATAAAATTTATTGTAAATCAGGACGTAATTTTATATTTCTGGTGTTTACAATTGCAATTATGTATGCATATGTGCACTGTTTAAACATTAACTAAATAATATTATGTGTTATGTATTGTTTACAAGTGTTTTATTGGTCATTGCATAATTTTTAACATATTTACAAGTAAAGAAATTGGTTACGAATTGTTCTATGAATACCATATTTATAAGTGGAAAATTAAATTTAGAAGTTTAAATGTAAAGTTACTTCAAAATAACATTTTAATTATCAAAAGGAAATAAAACCTACTCAACGGAAATTGTACACTTACTACAACATAATATAAAAAATATCATTATACTATTTACAAATTACATATATTAAAATGTATTTAAATGTATTACTATGTAATACTATGTATATTATATATGTTTATTTTCATTGTACGCAGGTGTAATGTAACAAAAGAAAATATTAATTAAATTTTTTCTTATAAACTTTGACCTACTTATATATCGTATCATCTCTTTTCAAATCGCCCTAAATTTTTTCTTATATTACTTACTTGTTTATAGGATCATAGCATAAATAATGAATTTTTGTAAGGAAAACATTGTGAAAATAATAAAAAACGGTGTTTGAATTAAAATGATGTACATAATTTCATAAAAGAAATTTCACAATTTATTTGGAATAATTATTTCCAAATAATATTGAAGCAACAATAAATAAATAACTATTTGATATTGTATTATTTTGCCACAGGAATATTTTATAAGCCAAAAATTTTATCGAAATATGAAACCGTTTTGAATTCTGGTCAAAATTATACAGTTACATGTGAGGGAAATAAACCTTTGAAATGGACATTTCCAACAATAGATCCAGACGTAAATTATGAATTTTAAAAAAAGTGGAATGGTTTAAATTGTTTTTATTTCCAGGAAAATGATTTAATATGGTACGATTACACCACATTCACAGTAGAAAATGTGATACCAATAAACAATGGCTATGAATTCGCTTCTAATTTGACCATAACAAATATAACATTTCCTTTTACCGGATTTTATTATTGCCATTATGTGAATGCGAATAAAAATAGCGAAATGAACAGCACAAAAGTGTATATATACGTTTCAGGTACTTAAACAGAATCGTATATTATGTTATTTATGATGTACTGTAATGGTATTATTCTTTAGACGATGAACATTTATCTGTGTCTTCGAATGAGTTGATATCAACGATTGTTACACAATATGAAGAAGCTGTAATACCTTGCAGACCCACATCGCCCGATGTAAAGGTAACCCTACTCTCGAATGATGATGGCTCTGAGGTAAGTTTTAATTGCATTAGTCCAGTATTATAAAGAAAGGAAATCGAAAAAACACCACAAATTAGGTGACTTTAGGATTAATAAATGAATACCATACTTTGTACCGTTTCCATCCACATTATGGATATTTCTCCAACGACACTAAACAGCAAACAACCTTAACATACGAATGCATTTATACGAAAAATAGTTTAACAACAGTACAACACGTTATTTTTGAAGTTGAAAGTACGTTCAGTTTTTATTAATTTTCAATTGGAAACAAACATATCTGAAAACAAAAATTTTTATTAGTAGTTTTTACAACATGAAATTAAAAATGCGATAAATTTGTTATGATGGTATTCATTAAAAAATTTATTTAACTGTTTACAGTTTCTATTGAAAATTTTTGTTTTTTTCTTATGATTTAATTTCAATTTACAGATCAATAACGTTTCATACGACAAAACAATTGGATTTACATTAATTAATGCTACTATTTACGATTCTCAGATGTATGAATGTAAATTTGTACACACAATTAATAATTTAACGTATACATTGTATATATCTTTACAAGTACATCCAAGTAAGTAAAATTCCATAATACAAATCTAAGTCTTTCTGGTTTTGGACTGACATTTTTCTGTTGTAATGTTTCTTGTTGTTAGTGGCATTTTTTGTATCCATTGTTATGTTGTTGTATTAATTTTTTCTGCTTACTAATAAACTTTTATATACTGCTTTCAATGAAAAACATATTTCGTATAAAGAATTTACCAAACATCATAGTAAATGCTAATTAATTAATTATTTCAATGTAGCAATAAATCAATTAGCAAAACCGTACTTGAGCGTAATATCAGAAGATCATACAATTGGAAATCAGTTAATTATTCAATGTATAGTAGATACATTGAGTCACAATGTAAAATTTAATTGGCAAGTACCTTCTGGAAAAATTGATTATGTAAGTAGATTGATTGTCTCGTAAAAGTTTAACATATTTCTTAAAAAACAAATTAAATAATAGAGTCGCACGACTATTTTAACTCCAAGAAGAAACTCCACTGGTAGTAACTGGATAAGTAATGATTTAATAATAAACCGAACAACCGAACAAGACAAAGGTACATACACTTGCATGGTTTACGATAAACAAGAACATCAAACGTCCGCAAGTATACAAGTTGCTCTTTATGGTAAAAATGATGTTAATTAATTATTAATGACATTTTATTTAATTGGAATCAATTCTTAGCTGAAAATGAACATTTCGTACATCTAAGTGAGGAAAATGGAATCTTTGAAATACAGTCAAAGGCTGGAGAACACTCAGTTCAATGGAGAATTGATGTAGAAGCACATCCTTCACCAAAATTGACTTGGTTTGTTCAGTGAAACGCCATGTATTAAATTTTTCCACTAATAAATTTTTGTAATTAGGATTGATAACAAAAACATCACAATTCCAGTTGGTGATTCTCAAAAATATAATACATCGTTTTCCACCAAGCAAGCTTTTTTACAAATTAAAAATATCGATATTACTGATTTTGGAAATTATACACTGATTGCCGATAATGGCTTTGAAGTGAAGCAATTACAATTATTTCTAAATGTAACTGGTCAGTATTAGGACTGGTCAATTTGATGACAAATCAATAAATCGGAAATTTCTTCTAGATAAACCATCTATTCACATAGAAACAGACAGTTTCCATTTAATAAACACGAAATGTAATGTTAAATGTATTGTTGCTGCGTATCCGCCGCCAAGCATCCAGTGGCAATTTAAGCGTTGTCAAGATGATAAGTGCAATTTTGAGCCTGTATGTTAATCTAAAACAGGGAGCAACAAGTAAACATTAATTTATTACTGTTTGCAAATAGTTACAGGAAATTTCTTCTTCGCAAAATGGATTACAATTTATTTCATATGCGGAAATTTATGCATCTGAATCGGGTTACATTAAGTGTTCAGCAAATAACTCACTTGGGGGTGATATATCAGTAGCTGGATTTTATGTTTCAGGTATTGTAATTTGTAGTTATACTCGTATATAAAAATCGCCTATCTTAAATTTTTAAATTAACTTAAATTTCATACATTTCTTAATACTTTAACAAGTAATAATAAATCTTTTATCCATTTACTAAAATTTATTATATATTCTTAGATGTTGAAAATGGTTTCGATATTTTTAATATTGACAAGACGGTTGATTTAAATGAAGAAGAGGATGTGGCAAATATTGCGCTAGACGAAACGCTTTCTATGACATGTGGAGCATCGAGTCTAAACTATACAAACATTAATTGGTATTTTAATAATGAGAGAATTCAAAATGATAATGGTGAAACTATTTTTTAAAATTATTTAGAGAAAGTTTAAATTTTTAGAATTTTTAGATCACGTTATTGAAAATAGTGAGACACCATATTCTAAGCGCTCTACATTAAAAATCCCATATGTACAATTTAGCCATAGTGGAAAATACACTTGTGTTGTTTTCGATTTAAATGGCCAAAAATATTCCAAAGAAATCACATATCGAGTTTCAAGTGAGGAAAATTTATAGTTACAGTGTAATCTTATTAAAACTAATTTTCTTAAAGGACCTTCTGCACCAAGTATAAATAGAACAAAAGATGATAGTCTTATTGAGATGAATTTACCAGATAGATTGAAGTTAACTTGTATGGTTAATGGGATTCCAAAACCAACAATTACATGGTATAAGGTATTCAATTTAAATATTTATACTTTGCATATAAATATTCTTAATGATACCAATGACTATTTTAGAACGAACAAGTTTTCAATCCAGAAAACACGCAACATATAAGAGTTTCAAAAGATAAGAAAATAATTGTTTTCAAACAGACCACTCCAAATGATGAAGCAAATTATAAATGTGAAGCTTTCAGCAAACTAGGACAGGCATCAAAAAATATATCAGTAAAGTTCAAGAGTAAATACTGAACTAAATGAAAATAAGTTTAATAAAAATATATAAAAATATGTTTTTTGCAGATATACCGAAAAATTATTGGTACTTAATTATTATAGCTGTTTTAATTGTTGTCGTCGCCATTGCCGGGGTATTCATTATAACGAAAATAGTAAAAGAAAGGGTGAATATTAATTTTTAAATACGTCAGTTTAATTAATTTATTGTGTTAACATTTTGAATTAATATAGAAACTTGAAAATGAACTGCGCAAAATGGGTTTGTCAAATTTCGAAAAAGGGAACATTGAAAATATTAATCCAGAACTAGGAATAGACGACCAAGCAGAACTTTTGCCCTATGACAGAAAATGGGAATTTCCCATAGAAAAATTAAAACTTGGTAATAAATTATGGAATTTAAATTATTTTAAACCATATATTTAGTTTCATTTTTTTTAATTTACAGGAATTCAGTTAGGTTCTGGAGCCTTTGGAGTTGTTATGAAGGGTGAAGCGAAAAATATTATTGAAGGGGAAGAATCTACTACTGTAGCCGTTAAAATGGTAAAAAGGAATGCTGATAATGCATTTATTAGGGCACTATCATCAGAATTAAAAATTATGGTTCATTTGGGAAAACACGTTAATGTGGTAAATCTTTTAGGTGCTTGCACAAAAAATGTAACAAAAAGTAATGGATTTCCATATTCAAAAGTGTAATTTAATTTTAATTATTTTTAATTGATATTTCCAGGGGAATTACTGGTAATTGTGGAATATTGCCGTTTCGGGAATTTGCACAATTATCTGTTGAGACATAGAGAAAATTTTATTAACCAAGTCGACATAAAAACTGGAAAAATTGACTTTAATATTGGCCAGGAAATCCTCGAAAGGACATATTCTGTTTCTAGTAATAGAAGGTAAAGATATATTTTATAATTATATTTCCTTTTTTGTTTTGGGAATCTAATTTTATATTTACTTACTTCTACCAAACTAACAAACTATTGCATGACTTAGAATATCTTTTTCTTCAGTAATAATAAATCACCATCACTGAAATACGCCACTTTGGCATTTTCCAACAGCAATGGCACCCCAATATTTTCAAACTCAATGGGTGATTATCGATCAAATACTTCTGGAATTAGTGGAACCACAGCCAAAACAGAAATGACTACACTATCTTCTCAAAATAATTCGCACGGTATTTATTTATAGATTTGTCCTTCGTGTGAACGGTTATTTATTATTTCATTAGGGGATGACAGTTTAGTGCTGAGCAATAACAGCATCCAACCTGAATGGCGGTCAAATTACAAGGGAGATTACAAAGACAACAAAGTAAAACCAATTTGTACGAAAGACCTACTGGCTTGGGCATTTCAAGTGGCAAGAGGTATGGAATACCTTGCTTCTCGAAAAGTTCTTCACGGCGACTTGGCCGCCAGAAATATTTTGTTAGCTGATAACAATATTGTCAAAATATGTGATTTTGGATTGGCAAAATCCATGTACAAAAATGAGAATTATAAGAAAAAAAGTGACGGTCCATTGCCAATTAAATGGATGGCAATTGAGTCAATTAGAGACAGAGTTTTTTCCACACAGTCGGATGTGTGGTCATTTGGAATTGTTTTGTGGGAATTTTTTTCATTAGCTAAAACTCCATACCCTGGAATGGAACCTAATGAACAATTGTATCATAAATTAGTTGATGGATATAGGATGGAATGTCCAGAATATGCTCCGAAACAAATGTAAACAATGAACTCACAATTATTAATTTAATTTACTAGTAAGTATGTTTACTTTCAGTTATGGAATGATGAATGATTGTTGGCGGGCGACACCTCTTTCACGACCAACATTTACCAAACTAGTCAATAATATTGGTAGTCTACTCGAAGAAAGTGTCAAAAACGTAAATTTTTTATTAAAAATTCCATAAAACAATAATTTTTATAATTATAATTTTAGTATTACATTGAATTAAATAATCCATATTTGGTAATGAACACACAACGAATAGAAAATGGTCAAAACGATTATCTTGCTATGTTAAGTCCCCCAAATTTTGAAAATTTATCATCACCACATTATATGAACGATTCCGTTTTTCCGCCACCACAATATGATCAAACTACCGAGGATGGATATCTATGTATGAAGCCTGCAAGTATATTCAGTCCACGACTTGAAGATGGTGAAGTTTTTACTTTTGATGCAAATAATAAAAAACAGAAAAGCTCTGAGGAAGCAAACGGTTTAGAACTGTTACCAATGTTACAAACAATCAACGAATTAGATTCTGAACGTTTGTCACATCCTGATTGTTTCTCGAATCCTAATTACTTAATTCCGAATATCAACAGCCTCAATAAAGATTTGAGCGATAAACAGATTGTGAAATCTACTGATAATTATATTCATATGCCACAACATGAAAGTGCTCGAAATTTAAAAAATAATTCTAAAACTAGTTTGGCGCAAATTCCGATAAATAAATCATTAGAACGACATTACGTTAATAATAATAGTCGAGACTGGGAAAGCGTAATAGTATAATACGATAATAGAATGAGTTTACCTGATACTGTTTCTAAGCGAATGGAAAAATATACGTATATGACATATTATATTTATATCACATATATATCTAATTCATTTTTTATAAAAATGATTTCTTTTTAGTACAATGATTCGTATAAAACGCACAGAATAATGATAAGTTGTATAAAATTAGGATCTCATACCTAAAACTTATTTTTGATGAAAATTTCTCGATTAATTAAGTTAAAGTATGTACCTACTTAATTTTCTTTTGATAATTTAAGACCACGAGGAAGTTATGTAAATTATTAATGTTCAAAATTACCTACTCGTATTTTGTATAACTTAATATACGTATGTATAAATTTCGGCAATAGGTACTAAAAAACTAAATGTACCTAAGCAATCTTACTTTTTTACACTATACCTTAAGTTTATAATTATATTTTAATATAAATTTATAGGGAAATGTATATTATTTTTGATAAAATGGTGCCAAAGAAAAGTGTACAATTTTGAATTTTTCAATTATTAAAGATGTTTTTTATTTAATACTTTATGTACAAATAAATTTTAATAAAAATTCAACCGTTTTTTATTTTAATACTCCTATTTTAATTTCATTCTATTTAAGGAGGAATTTCAATAATTTTTTTCAATGCCGCTGTAAAAAGGGCAAACAATAAACACAGGATTTGCATTATGTACAAAATATTTGTACATTAAAAATAGTTTGGGTTTAGTAATTCTGGAAACCGTCATATAAGCAAGATATTTATGTGGTCAATTAACACAAGCTTTTGGTTTGCTTTATTTAGTTGTAAGCTGTAATCATTAAGTAACTAATCTAGTAAAAAATACTTATAATAGAGTTAAAAATAAATATTGTACAACAAACGTATTTATAGGTAGTGTTTTTATAAAAAAATGTCAAGTTTAAAAAATTGTTATATGTTAATACAAATAAATATTTTCATAATCAATTTGTTGTGTTTAAACTTTATATTGGGTAAGTCCGAACATTTTTAAACTAATCTACAAAATGCTAGAAGTCAACTTTTACACCAGTCTACCTTTATCAAAATATATTGAAAGATTTTATAGTTACTAACATATAAATTTGACCGATTTTAAAATGTATCTTTAAGCGTTAGTAAAATTTTTAATAGTTAATTAAAGATTAATAATTAATGGTATTTAATTAAGAAAATATTTATAATGCTGGATATGTAATTTATTTCTAAAGATTATTTTTATTATTACACATTACATTATAAGTTATAAAATTATATTTATTGTTCAGGAAATTGTTGGTTTAGAAAAATACCACTTCCCTTCTCAAAAAAGAATTGACTAAATTGTTTACTAATCTCTAAACTTAGAAATATTTATTTAATAATATCGAAAATCGTGGTAGACTTTGACAAAATAATTCTTGTTATTTAACAATATTCGTCAAGTCTTAAATTAAGTATTAATTTTAGGAAACTCGTATGATGGGCCAAAAATTTTCTCAGAATATGAAACAATATTAGAAGTAAATCAAAATCATACTGTTACATGTGAAGGACATGAAAAGCTCATATGGATTTTACCCGAAATCAAATCTGTAATTAAATTAAATAGAAAAAAATTCATGCCACATAAATTGTTTGTTTTCACTGTAAAATTTGCAGATAAAAACCAGAAATGAGTATACAAAATTTATTGTTGAAAATATTGTTCCATCAACTTACACCTATGGATTAAAGCTAACTATTATAAATATGACTTACAATTTTGTAGGATTTTATAACTGTGTTTATTACGATAATAAAGAAAAACAAGCAACAATTTATTTATACGTTTCAGGTAACTTGCTAAACGTAAATTCACATATGTAATATAATAAATAACCTGTAATAAAAATTTCTTAATGGTTGTTCAAGATAACGATCATTTTGCCTTAAATACTGAAACACACACAATATTTGCTATGCAATACGAGAATATTGTTATCCCTTGCAAACCAACTTCTCCAGACGTTCAAGTTTCACTGTGGACTTCAAAAAGAAAAGAGGTGATTAAAACTAAATTCAAAATTTTGAAAAAAAAAAAATCGAAAACATTACCTTATTATTATTAGGTGTTATTGCAAACTTTAAATAAATATTCCACTACATATGATTACAATCCTCTTTATGGGTTTTTCACAAATGACACTAAAAGAGTTATTAATCGTATGTTTCGGTGTATTTTCAAAAAAGATGGAATACATAGAATAGAAGAACAATCAGTCAATCTTGTGGTTGAACCGCCCAATGTGTTAGCAGTCCCATATATAGAAATTGTTGATGGAACTAATACCGCTGGTGGTCATTTAAAACTAAAATGTTCAGTTGACTCAAAAAGTCAATATATCACTTTTGAATGGTTGACTCCTTCTGGACAAATAGACACAGTTAGTTTAATTATTTCCTATTATGGGTACCTACACATTTTCTTATTTGTTATTTAACTGTATATTACAGAATCGAATGCACAAAAGCAAAACGCGTCGAGATAAAAAGCATTCATGGATATACGAAACTTTAAATATTACAGAAACCAGTAAAATTGATAATGGAGATTTTCGGTGTACAGTTTCAGATAATCAAGGCCATGTTACATCTTCGAGTAAGAATATTAAAATTTATGGTAAATCACCATGTCCATACAAATAGTTTAGCGTATATTAAACATTTTTTTGTTGATTTACAGATATTAACGAACATTTTGTGTATCTTAGTGGAGACGAATTTGATTACTGTGAACTAAATAAAACTGTTGGGGATGAAGTACAATGGGTAATAAATGTAACAGCATATCCAGAACCAAAATTCACTTGGTCTGTATAATTACAAAAATAATACTATATAAAATTTTACTTATTTTATATATTAGGCTTGACAATAAAAATATTACAATAGAAATGGGTGAAACGATAAAACATAAAACCGAAATAACCAATCAACAAATAATATTAACTATAAAAAATATAGATCTTTCAGATTTTGGGAACTATACGTTACTAGCAGATAATAACTTTGAAATCAAAAAACGTAAATTATTGCTAAGAGTTTCAGGTAAGTAACTTACTTATATTAAGTCTCGTATTAAGTATATAATAATAATACCTATATATATTGAAACAAAAATATAAAATTAGGAAAACCATTGGTTCAATTTGAAAGTAATAAATTTTTAATTGTAAATGAAGAAAATTCTGTAAAATGTAAAGTAACTGCTTATCCACTACCTGACATTCACTGGGAATACAAATTATGTTTTGATAATACCTGCAATTTTATGAAAGTATGTTTTCAACAAAATATCTATTTTATTTAATTAACTTTTATGCTATGTAGACGAAAGGATATATTACAGAGGAAAGAATTACTGGATTAGATTCCATGATAGAATTTAATCCTACGGATTCGGGCATTATTAAATGTGTGGCTAATAATACATTTGGAACAGAAGAACAAACATTTGAGTTTTTTGTTACTGGTATTGTTTTTCCAATAAACCTATTATTACCATTTATTTTAAGTGGTTTTATTTTGAAGATGTTACAGAAGGATTTGGTATTATTCAAACGGATGATAATATAGATTTTGAAAAAGAAACTAAACATGCGAGAGTAGCACTAAATGATACGATATCTTTAACATGTGCTGCGTCGATATACAATTATTCACATTTATATTGGATAAACAACGAAGAAATCATCAATGCTACCGATAGTAAAAATTAAATTATTTTAAAATTGATTTAAAAAACTAATTATTTTTCTTCAGAATATGATTTACAAACTAGTTATGGCAGATATTCCAATAAAGTATCTTTAACAATATTGAATTTGGAATTTAACGATAGTGGAATATACAGTTGTATGCTTTTACAAAACAATAGTGAAATTTTTACTGAAAATGTTACGTTAAAAGTTGCAAGTGCGTATAGATAAATAAAATTTTGCTAAAACGTGGCTTCAATATTATTCTGATAGGTCCATGTGCACCCCTAATGAATGAATCGAATCAGGAAATTTTAATTAACATGCCTGAAGAAATGATATTAACTTGTGAATTTTATGGAGTACCAAAACCAATAATTAAATGGTTTAAAGTAAAATGTTTCAAAAAAATATTATTATTTTTGTATTTATTTTTTACTTCTTAGAATGATTTACCATTTAATCCAGAAAATTCATCCAGAATTTCTATGAATGGTGATAAGAAATTCGTTAAATTTAAAAGCACGGAGTTTATCGATGAGGCGACATATAGATGTGAAGTTACAAATAAATTTGGATCCACTTCTAAAATTATTAATGTCTATTTTGAAAGTATGTAATTATGTTTTCTTTTCCATATATATAAAATTTAAAGAACTTTATTATCTACAGATAATCCTAAAGTTCAACTATATTATTGGATTATATGTTCTCTAGGCATTTTTGTATGTCTAGCGATGTTTTATATTTCTTATAAACTGAGAAAAGAATTGGTAAGTATTAATTGCAACAATATAAATGATATGTTAATTGGTATATTTAACCATTATATTATAGAAATTAAAATCCGAATTACGAGAAATGGGTTTGGCGCATTTCGAAAAGGGTGCAATTGAAAACTTTAATCCCGAATTAGGAATTGATGATCAAGCAGATCTTTTGCCCTATGATAGAAAATGGGAATATCCCAGAGAAAATTTAAAATTAGGTATTGAAATCACTACATACATTGATATAATAGGTTTTAACAGTATATTATTGCTAAAAACTTAGGGAAACAATTAGGTTCTGGAGCTTTTGGAGTTGTTGTTAAAGCTGAAGCTAAAAGTATTTCTGACGATGAAGAAACTACAACAGTTGCTGTAAAAATGGCAAAGAAAAATGCAGATAATGCATGCATTAAAGCTTTATCATCAGAATTAAAAATTCTTGTTCATTTAGGCAAACATGTTAACGTTGTTAATATTTTAGGAGCATGCACAAAAAATGTTGCTAAACGTAAAACGTAAATATCATTAGGAATTGTTTAATTATTAATTCATTTTAGGAGAATTACTCGTAATTGTTGAATATTGCCGTTACGGAAATTTGCAAAATTATTTGTTTAGGCATAGAGGAAACTTTTTGAATCAGATAGATCCAAATACTGGTTTAATTGATTTTGAT
The DNA here is from genome assembly GCA_004796505.1 of Oryzaephilus surinamensis. Lineage (NCBI taxonomy): Eukaryota > Metazoa > Arthropoda > Insecta > Coleoptera > Silvanidae > Oryzaephilus > Oryzaephilus surinamensis. The sequence goes on along the minus strand of SSSI01008609.1, from coordinate 28,045 downwards.
TTGAGCAAAGAAATATTTGAACGGACTTATTCAAATTCAAGTGTAGGTACGACTAACACTGAAGTTTCAAGTCCAAATCAATTTTCAGATTATAAAATTAGTTTTTCATCTGATTCTGCAATATTACCAGGTACTAATATTACATCTAATAATTTATTCGAAAACCCAAGTAATGTATTCAATTGATAACTATTCAACTTACAAAATCAATGTGCATTTTTTTTATCTTAGGAGAAACTGATAATGTCGTCATTTTGAGTAACAATAGCGAGTGGCGAACAAATAAGAATGATTTTAAGGAAATTAATAAACCTCTAAGCACAAGTGACCTATTAGTATGGTCATTTCAGGTTGCTAGAGGAATGGAATATCTCTCTTCTCGAAGTGTATTACATGGGGATTTAGCTGCCAGAAATATTTTATTATCAGATAATAATATTGTAAAAATTTGCGATTTTGGCTTGGCGAAAAATTTGTATAAAAGTGACAACTATAAAAAGAAAGGAAATGGTCCACTTCCCATAAAGTGGATGGCTATTGAATCAATAAGAGATAGAATATTTTCTACAGAATCTGATGTATGGTCATTTGGAATTGTTTTGTGGGAATTTTTTTCTTTAGCAAAAACACCTTACCCAGGAATGGAAGCTAATGAAGATTTATATAATAAATTGGTTAGAGGATATAGAATGGAAAAGCCCTTATATGCTCCACAAAAAATGTATGTTAGTAATTTTAGTTAACTAATAAATAATTTAAATTCTACTGAGTCAGGTACGAATTGATGTGTAAATGTTGGGATAACAATCCAAAAAATAGACCAAGTTTTAAAAATTTATCAAGTAATATTGGTGAGCTCCTTGAAGAAAATGTCAGACAAGTAAACTTCCATCTTTTTATTTAAATAGATATAACAATTTAACAAATTTTTAGCACTATGTCGATCTAAATAATCCTTATAGAGAAATGAACCTCAAACAATTTAGAGAAACTGAAAATGATTATTTAGCAATGTTAACTCCACCAAATTTTGAAAATATCTCGTCACCAAATTATGTTAATGAAAATGTTGGATGTGATTATCTTTTTATGAAATCTCCATCAGAAATTAGAAATTCAGATAGCACCAATATGGATGATGAAGTGTTTACCTTTGAAGAAACTGAAAGAGTTGCCCAAAATAATGATAATCAAATTGAAAATGAGCTTTATAGACAAAAATGCTTTTCAAATCCTAGTTACCATTTATTTCCAAAAAATAAAGAAAAAATCGTAACTAAAGAAGAAGTTAACACGACCAAATTAAATAATTATGTAAATATTTCGGTGAAAACATCACATTTATAAAATTTAATAATAAAATCACGAATAAATTTATTTCAGTATTACGAGCATCCACGTTTTATTTACAAAAGATCCATGTCTTTTCCAATACTGAGGCTGTAAGGTACATTGTGATAAGAATTTCCTGTCACAACTTTCTTTTTTGCTAAAATATCTTCAATAAGTTGTTGTTTATAGTTTTCGTAATTTTTTTCTTTCAAAAAATTTTCAAATACTTGTTCCTTTGTGGGAACATGAGAGTTAATAAAATTTTTAATATAAATCCAACTATTATCTTTCTGTTTTTGCATTAACCAATAACGTGGTACAAGTAAACATTGGACATTGGTTTTCGCTATAATGCTCCGTTTATTAAGCGTTTCTCCAACATTAAAACAACTCCTGGGTGCAAATTCACACACCTAAAAAGTTTTATGAAACACCTGGCATAAAAGATTTTTTAATATTTTTTACTTTCACATAATGCACTTCAACATTTTTTGGGATTTTTTGTTTATCATAAATCGTAATACTTCCAGATGGTCTCAGTTTTGCTTCATATGCCAAAATTCTAAAGAACATTTTATTTTAAATAAAAAATAATGTAATTAATTAATTATTGACTCTATACTTTCTATTCACACTACAATCAGAACTTTGACGTACAATTTTCTTTTTACGCAATTTTTCTAAATCAGCCATATCACTTCCACGTTCATATATACTGCAAGATTTTCTATTACTTTTATTTTTTGTTACTTCTACTAATAATTTTTCCATAACGTAACATGTACCTTTCAGTACAAAATAAATGTAGCTTAATAAGCCTGTATTTGGGCCAACAATAACTTCATCTGGCTCATAATTTGTAAATTTTGCTAATACACAACATTCATGTTTTGTAACATCATCTAATTTTCGAAGATGTGGTACACTGTTAATTGTTTCAAGTAACCTTTCCCAATTCATCCAAATTGTTTCAAAAATAATGTCGATGTATTCTTTATCAATTCTTAAAAATTCACAAAACGCTGAAAACAGAATAAATTTATATGTATTGAGTTCGTTTCAATGTTTGATCAATAAATTGAATACAGGCATTCTTTTCTTCGGATAATGATAGATTATATATATAAATATTTATTTTACGTCCATGATCCTCGAAAATACTCGTAAGGTATAAGTATAATTTACACATTATTTGAATTAAGATATTAGTCAGATCAATGGAAAATTATAGTTCATCTTACTATTGGTTTTAATTGTAGCTGTTCTATTTGTTTTTAAAAGTAGAGCAGCTTCTCCAACCATAGTACCAGCACCAACAACACCCAAATCAATCACTGAAATCGTGTTCAAAATTGGGTCATAAACTTGCTGCAGTATACTAACTTCTCCACTTAATAAATAATATAGTGATAAAGGTGGATGATCTTGTTTTACTATAATACGATCTTTAGGATAAAAGCAAAACGTGGTCACTCCTGCTAACCGTTCTTTTGCAATCTATATAATAACTCAAGATGTCATGTAAATGTATTTAACTTCATAAAATGAGTTATCAAAACCTGTGGATATGCCTCAAAACATTTCAAGCGGTCTATAATTTCTAAAATTTTACTTTTATCTTCATCAGTACGGTCTGGCAAAGGTTTATTAAACAAAATTTTTTCCTAAATTCGTCTACGTAAATAGAATTATAATTTTAATAGTTTAAGCGCGTTACCTCTAATTTTAAAACACTGCTATATTTTTGCTTTTTTTGGTTTAAAATATTCACATTTTTTAATACATTATCTCCTAAGTCATCTTCAGAGCCAACATCATTTAACCACCATCTGTTTGCTATTACCAGTCGTACAACAGCTTTAAAACGTCTTTTTCCTCTTAATGAACAATATTGTTTTTCCTCAGGTAGTTTGAACTGACTCTAAATGGAATACGACATGTACAATCATTATACAATTAAATATAATTGTAGACACAATAGAATATACCTCACTATACCTTGCCATTTTTTAAAATGAATGATGTAAAAAAGGTATTTTCGGAAAAAAGTTGTCAAAAATATACAGTGAAGTATTCAGTTGATAAAAAAATTAAAAATAGATAATAGTTCCGTCAGTCTGTCACCAATGAATAACTGATTATACAGCTAGTAGTAAAAAGTTGTATCACAAATTTTATAAAAAAGAAGACATTCATGGCCATCACTTAAAAATTTTTAAAATGAGTATTTTTCTACTTTCTTTAGATTGTACTATTAACTGTATCAAGCAAGGCCTTTACTCCTTTATTAGTAAAAACTAAAATAATTTATAGATTATCATTTATCAATTTATCATATGACTAAAATGTAATGATATATGAAAAAATAATACTCCTAGTAAATAATAGGCAGTTATCAGACGTTATCAGTTATCACCTATAAATTAATATGAGATACTTTAGAATTAGAAGAGGCAACTAATAGTCATATTATTCAAGATTCTTAAGTATAATTTGGTATAATATTGTGATGTATGTATATCTTTACAATACAACAGTGAACAATTGAAAAGAAGTTTTTACAAAATTGTCAATCTTTTAAAACACAAACGAAAATTTTGTTTTATGCTTCAGCATGGATTGTCAACGTTTAGCAAGTTTTTATAACGACAACTTCCCAACAGATAAAAAAACCTACATAATAAGGGTGCCAGTTATCAGTTTGGTAAATATAAAATATATAAATACTTAGAATTTGGAAAATTATTTTTAAAGACATGATGTAAAAAACTGTATAATCTAATACGGTACTTATAAAATTTTTAGATAATATCAATTATTTCATGGCAAATAATTATGTTAATGTTTCTTCCGTTTGCAACTGATTTGTATTTAATAAATATAGCATATGTACTTACAGCAGCAGCAGTTTCTTTGGAATTATATTGGGGTTTATCAATTGTAATTTCTAAATTTGCTTTAGTATTTTTATATAAACTATATATTTTCTGTTTAAGGGAGATAGAAAACAATTTACTCCTTGGGTAATATTTAAATTTTGTGAAGTTACAACAACAATTATAACTATATTTTATTTATTTATTGAAAAACCACCGAGTATACAAGAACGTGGAAGCCATTCATATAAGGAAGGGGTTTACGTTGTAGCTTTTATTGTTTTGTGTAAGTTATTTTAAGATACAAATGTACCTATATGTAATCTGATAATCATAATTTGAAAAACCATTTCAGTTGTAAACATACTCCAGTATAGCCACATATTAAGGAAATACTTAAAAATTAATGAAAAAACTTTTTCCAAAAAATCGAGGAACGATAATTGTGACGAGAATATTTATGAAAACCATGACGATATTTATGGAAACCATGACGTGAAATAACTTACATTTAATACGAAGCATCTTAAAAGTCTGTACATACAAATGTACATAAGTATATAGATATGTGTTAAAAAAAAATTGTGCAATCTATAATAAGTTATGTTAATAAATGTTTTTACGTCTGCGAAATTTCTCATTTTATAGATTTTGTTTCTAGATTTCGTGTGTACTTACTTTTCACAAATATCTAAGTCCAATATTAATATCTATCTAATCTAACACAATGCAATTTAGTGGAGAAAAGTTATAAAAATACTTAATTATATCTCACTTAGCTGTTTACAAAATATGTATTATTCCATTTCAGTGATAAATCCCATAATTGTCATTTATGTTATGTTAAAATATATTTAAATTGCGATAAAAAATGTATATGAGCCAGAATCAAACAATCGAGTGTAAAAAGTACGAGTAATAATTAATTGATATATACGAGTACTATGTAAATACATAAAAAAGTTATAGGATTATTATAAAAATTGTATTATTAACCAATACATTGCGCCAAATGAAAATATGAACCATGGAAAGAACAAGAAGAGAAACAATTGGCGCCCAGACGTCTGGCGTCTCTCGTTTTCCACCCTCTTCCACAAAATACAGTATAATATTTTGAAATCTACCATACAGAATCAAGATATATTGTTGCATATTGTCAAATCTGAATTTTTGTTGAAAAAATTAGTAAAAATGCCGAAAAATTTCTTCTTCCTTCTAAGCTTAAAAACTGGTGCTATGATAATGGCCCTAATTAATTTAGTTGAGTGTTCTAATCAGTAATTAAAGTGTGATTAATAAAAATGACTTTATACTATTTTAGGGTTGTGGAATATCACTTATTATTGGTAGTGGTATAGAATTGAGTCATACACATTTAGATGAAATTCAATTATATTTAATTCTTGCTATTTTACTGGGTATCTATAATTTATTTACAGGATTAACATTAATTTATGCTATTGTGAAAGTAAGTACTTATTGTAATAGAGTTCTTCATGTTTCAAAGTCTGCCGTTACATAATTTTTAGGGACATGATCGAACTGTTCTCATATACATTTTAATGGAACTAATAAACCTTTTCATTTTAACAATTTTTTCTGGCATAAATATTTTTGAATACGACTCTTACGCACTAACAGTGCTATTTATTGTTTGCGGTAAATATAATAATTATTTTCATAATTATATAAGAAAATACATTATTTTCCTTATAGTTTTATTATGGTATGGATTATACTGTATGTACAGTTTTTATGTGGAAATGGCTGAATATAATAATCCCGTTAAATCAGGTGCCATAGAAATATCATATAATGCCAATATTAATCCATTAATGCAATTACCTGAAAAAGCAATTGAAAATACAGCGGTTTAGTTCTTAAATTATATTCATACATAAAATAACAAGTTATTAATTTGTTAGGTAATTAATAAAACATTGTAAATTGATGGAAATATACAAAAGATTCCTTTTGTATATTTACAAAAGTTAAAGAATATACAAAAGATTCCTTTTGTATATTTCCAGAAATTAATTCAAAATGTATTTTATTATTAATAATGTAAATGCTCATATAATAAGAGTATTTGTGCTTGCAAGATTCAGTTAAGCACGTGTTGTTTTACAATTTTAATTCCTAGAAGAGTATTCATTTAAAATTCAAGAAGCAACTTATTTCCAATTATGTTGTTAAAAGGAAAACGCAAATTAGAACTTTTTAGAAGAAGATTTATTTAAATTAAAAGCTTGTGTAATTTTTTTAAGTGCCATGCATACATAAATTGTAATTTTTTAATATTATTTGCGAACATTATTGCAGAATGTACGTTCATTATGATAATAAAGTAATTAGAAAAAGTTATTAGGGATATCGACCTAGTTTTACTTATTTTAAAAAATTTTATGTATCAAATATTAGCTAAAAGAAGTTAATTATTATAAGGCGTATTGTGTGGTTGTCAATTTACTATTATATCATTCCTATCATTAATCTATTTAAGTAAAGTAGAGATGTCTAGGAATAGGACATTTAATAGAAATCGGCGTCTAGTCTTCACCCTACATCATTTACATCAATTACTTAACAGATGATATTCGCGTGTGTAATTCTTTATGATATAATCATTTGATGACTTCTTTGATCATTTAATTAAATTCTATTTGAACTAATGAATTAATATTTTATTACTTTTATTTAAAACCCATATAGTATTTAGTATACTAATTACTAATTATATCTAATAATATGTATTCAAATTGTAAGATTATTACATAAAATATTTATTGGTTACAAATTTGTCTACAAGAAAACAAGATTGTTTATTAACGATTCAATTTCTAGTAAATATCAGTTATTCTCCATGAAAAACATATAAAATTACTTTTCCATATCACATCACTTATAATTTATAAATAATTTATAATTAAGTATTGGTATTTCATAGTAATAGTTTATAATCATTTGTAAATGCTTTTTATATAAACAAAATTTCTAATTTATCAAATACTATACAATTTTTCTATAAAACAGTTTATATATTTAAAAATATAATTGCCAACATATATGTTTGTATATCTACATATTTACAATAAATGTACATAATAATAATAATAAATTTTGTTTCTAATAGAACCAATAAAAAATACATCGAATATAATACACTCAATTAGAACATTATTATTTATTGTAAAACAATGTCTCAAGTCTGTCTGGCGCTGTATATACACATTTTTGTTATTCTATAAATAAATGTTATGTTACTATATGAAAACAACGACCCTATGTACTCATTATAAATGTTTACAACGTTATTGTTGCTTATAAATAATTGTAATCTAGGTACAACATCTATTCTTGGAATAATAACAATTTATCCATCCAATATGGGGGGCAAGCACTGAAATTTAAGTGCATAATGGAAGTTAAATAAACATACAAATTTGGCTACAACAACTTCATTTCACAAGAATGCATGTATAACAAAGTAACCCCTTTCAAAGATTATGAAAATTATCTAAATTGCACAAAAAGCTTCTTATATTCAGAAGCTTTCGCTCTTACGTACTTACACTTTCATCTTGAAAAAAATAAAACATTTGTTAATACATTAATTGTGTAAATAACATTATTTCGTGCATTCCTTAAATGTTTACTACAATTTGAATGAGTGATATATATTTTTAAATTTGATTTTTCATATCATTAATTACCTTCACAATAGATAATATTTACTCTTATATGTATGTAAGAGTCTAAGAGTACAATAAATATAAGAAAATTCCAGTAAATATTTTGAAATATATAGTCGTCTACATATAAAAATGATCTAATAACAATTTGTAAAAGGACAATTACTTAATGCAACCACTTTTTTTGGTATTATAAGTTTTGATAACCTAAAATTGATTTTATTTTTATATATTTCATATCATACTCTATTTGAACCCTGACTGAGTGTTTATAAATAATGTGAAAACTTTCTTCTATATACATGATTATTAAAGTACACTAATTATAATATGGAAACTGATAAGAACGCGGATATTTTTAAATTTATTTTTAGTTTAGAATCTAATTTATAAGTCATGATGCTTAGGTTCGGTTTTGAATTTGAATTATTTTTTGGAAAACTTATTTTGAATGAATGAAGGTAATGAAAATTAGGTAGAGTCGATTAATTAATGAAATTGCTGACAATATTTGATGAAAATACTGTATTTTACGGTCATTTGCACCACCAATAACTTAAAATTCAAGTTCAACACAAACATTTAACATCCTTTCATCAAAAAATAACAGCAAAGTTAAATTTTTGGACTAATGGCATTTGGCATTTTATGCAGTTCAATATACTATAACATAATAGATATTTAATTCCACTTCCATCATCATAAACAGTATTTTAAATAAAAATCAAAAGAATAATTATTATTACTTGTCACGTTATAAATTCTTCCGTTATCGATCTAATATTCACTTACAACATTTGCTGTAAACATGCATCATGATATTAATAATTTCAATATACTTGTAATAATAATAATCGACTAATATAATTTATTTTATCAATGTAATTTTAATGCTACACAACGATGGGAATTTAATTCCAAAGTCAGTTTAAGTAGCAAGATAATAATTGGTTCGCAAAGTGAACACGGTCTTGCCTGGTGCCGTTTTCTTATGTAGGATGGTCTTATATTAGATATTTAACGTATACCACTTGTACTTGTGCTGTGATGTCGGTTCATGTGGCTAGTTCTAGGTGCCGAATGTGTGAAAAAATATTAAACAGTTACAGTGAATTTGTTGGTGATCCCCTAAAATTTAAATTGAGGTAAACACATTTGAACAGATTTTAATTTTGTTGTTTTTGTTATTTTCAAATTAAAAAATTATTTTTGTGTATTTTTCCAAATTTTTACAACAGTTATAAAAATTTCCAAAATCTATTTAAAACGGTACTCCTCAATTAATTTTTTATACTTAAAACTTTATTCTGCATTTTCAAAATTAAAATTTGGCGAAAGTTTAGTTCTCGAATTTTGATATTTTTTCTGGAATATCCAAAATTATTCTAATAATCTTTCAAATAACATTTAATAGAAAAATTGTTATTAAATAAGTAGTATAATTTAAAGAATAACTACTAGTAGCCTAACTGCCTAATTGCTAAACAATTTGAGGACTGAAAAAAATAAGTATGTACTTAGTACCTTCATTGCAAATTTTCTTATTGACGAAATAAACATTTTTTTAACAATCCGGATAATGATCTAAAGTTTAAACCATAGTCAAAATATAATAATTTTACGCGATAAGGTTCAAGCAAATTTAAACATTCTTTCTTAATCTAGGTGCTAATGTCAATCCTCTTTAATTACGTAATTAATTTATGCGTACTGTAGTTATGCATGCAGATTAATTTTGTGGACATTTCTGTACATTTTTCCAGTAAAGCATTTTTAATTATCGTGTTATTTACACAATTTCATTAATTTTATTTACAATAATTATAATATAGTATCTTACTGTAATTAGTACATGCTTGCATTCCAAAAAAATGTCTCGTGTCTTCTTATATACTTCACAAATAAGAGGTCATGTACATTTTAAAACGATGTAAATATAAAAACAACTTTATTTACGTTCAATGTATAAAGTATTATTTCTTTCAATAAAAGTTCATTTAAACAAATTAATTTGTAAATGAATATGCTCTATTGCAGTTCTAATGGAATTCCGACGCTATTTTCTATTCATAATGACCATATTAGTTGGTTTTTCCGAATGTCAGTTGGAGGATATGGCGCAAATTTTTGGTACTAAAAAGTATTGTGGTGAACGTTTATCAGCAGCTTTATCAGATATATGCAAAGGAAATTACAATACTCTTCGAAAGAAACCAGAAAGTGAGTGAAAATCTTTAAAAAAATTCTATATTTATGTGTAAAGAGTAAGAAACTCTGATATATTAACATAAAACAATGATATACTGAAATAAAATGTAACCTTTCGACTTCCACACGTACAAATAACTAATAACAAATTGTTAATATTAAAATTTCGGCAGCAGGGTCAACGATAACTAGCAAATATTAGGATATAGATAATAATAATTGGATAAAAATTGTTTCTGTCTTTTGATAAAATTATTCAAAAACATTATTACCAAAAAGAATTCTTTTTGATTGTAGATTATCAGAAGAAAAGCTACTGGAATCCGCATTATAGGGGATTAGAAATTAGAGATGTATCGCATGTAACTCATTATCCATTTAAGGATAAAGCTGAAGCTACAGCAATGATATCCAATTTTAGAAGGCGAAGGAAGCGTGGAGTTTATAATGAATGTTGTGAGAAGCCTTGCTCACGAGATGAATTGTTTTCTTATTGTGCTGCACCACAAAGTTCATCAAAAAGGAGAAGATGAAATAAACATTGAACAAAATGTGTGATAAATTTATGCCGTCAATAATTTGCCAAAACAATGCCAAATTATATTAGATGTGATAAATGAAAAAGAATTGATATAACTATAGAGTGACAAATTATGAATTGTATTTTTGATTGAAAAAAAAAATTGTGATATGTTTAATCAGACTAATTTAGATATTTTTTTCTAAATATCCGTATTTTTGTGTTCTTTATTTTTGTTTAATTTTCATGAGTGAATGCTAGTTTTTAATAGTTTTTAGTAAACTTTAGGGATCTCATTTGTATATACATTTTATACATCTTTCTAATTATGTAATATTATTAATAAGTAGATACAACGAATTTTCATGTCTTATATCTCTTTCATTATACCATATACTATCCATGATTAGGTCATTTTTCTTCAACCAGTTTATCTGTGATACACACATATCCTATATTACTAAATATTGTATTTAAATATTAGAGTAAAAACGACATAAACTGGTTGTAAAAAAAGATTTATAAATTTATATAATGTGAAATGTAGAAAATAGAGTGTCTGTTAAATTAATTTAGTTAAATGTACATTCACGTGAAACATTTATTTCATAGAAATCATTGAGCTTGTTTTATGATTTCGAGTGCCGATTTTGTAATAACGACTAGTCCGTTTTCGAATAATTATAACGTAATGCTAAAACTTATTTCATAAAGTCCAAATAATTTTTGTTTATAATTGTTATACAACTATTATTTTAATTTAAAAATGACCTTGTGATAAAATTACTACTATAAGGTTTTGCTAAGTAATATTCGAATATAATTAGATGTGAAAATAAAGTACGTATTTTTATAATTACATCATATTTTAAATTATTTATTCCTAAAAATGAAATTATAATCATTTTAGTCTAACAAACAAACATTTATTTGCAACAATATAAGAACTTTTGCATAAAATATTGGCATAACATTTTTAGTGTAAATATTAATGTATAATTAATACATCATCTAAAAATTACAGTCTATACACAATATTCAGTATTACATAAATAATAATGAATTGTCTTCATTTCAATCTAATAGTAATTTTATTTCAAATCATAAAAAATTGAAGCTAAAGGGTAACGTATAATAAATGCCACAATTGTGCAAAACACTTGAATGCCAATTAAAATGCTCGTTAATTTTGCTTCATGTAAAGGGCCCAAATAAAGCAGTACCAAATTAATTAGAGTAAAATTATTTGTAACAATTAAACCATCTTTCACATTCCATTGTATTAATCTAAATAATCGAAAGATTCTTACAACAAATTTACCCAAAAGATTTAGGTCAGAATATCGGAATACGGTTGTGCTTATTTCTAATCGATCAGTCTTTGAATTAAATTTAGGTAATCGATGTCTAGGGCACGGTATCAAGTGAAACAGTTGCGGTGACGAATATAGAAAATTAAACACTTGCGGTATGAAAAACAATAAAGTTGTTTTGCTAAAATGTCCCAAGATTCCAACAACTGCAAATGTCATACCAGAAAAATAGCAAAACGTATCTCCAACGAAAACCTTTGAGGGATACCTGCAAAAGAGGAAATATTTTGAATACGGTCCTGTTCAAAAACAGTGTCTTTAGGGAAATTCCTATAGCTTATTGTCAAACATCAAAAATATGCTCCATAATTGTTATTTCAAAAATAGTTTTGGGGCGGTGGTTTAATAAATAAAAATGATATGAATAAAAACGGTATAAAATAAAACTTTAATGTTAAAATCTTGTGTAAAGTTGAACATAAATTAAAGGTTATGTCTACTAAACAACAAACGTAAATGTATAAATTTCGTTTAAATGGAAAAATATCCTTATGGATAATTTTACTTTGTACACAATTCATATTAATAATTTCTTATTTTTACTTTCATATGGAAGATGGCAATAAAGAATCTAATAATAAGATATCGTTCGTACGGACTAATGACTACGATGAAAAGAAGAAAGTTACATATCACATTTTATCAAATAAATTTCGTTTAAAAGCAATTTCCACGAAAACCAGCTATATAGATTTTAATTCAAGTTTTTGCTTTATTAATGGAACTGATATGCAATCAATGAAAAACTCCAAATCGAATTGGCAATGTAGTTGTTTGCCAGGATGGCATGGTAGAGATTGTGGCCAACCAGAAGTTTTATGGAGGGCTATATTAGCTCATAAGCGGCCTATTCGTATACAGGGTCCAAGAATTATTCAACGAAAAATTATTTATATATTTAAAGTAGATAAATATTCCGAACATGTAGCTGATATTAGACTGAACGAATTAGGGAATATTGTCGATTTATTCATTTTATATGAAAATAGAAATAGTGATTTCTTAGAAAAGAAACTGGCGCAAAAATTTGCATATAATTTTCATAATAAAATTTTATATTTAAAATGTGACATCGAAACTGTATGGAAAACAGTGAAATCACAATTGAAAAACTTAAATAATGAAGATATTTTATTAACAAGTAATTCAAATGAAATACCGAATAGGAATGCATTAATCTTTTTAAAATTTTACAATGGATGGCCACAACCGATAAAATTACGTTTACGGTTCAGCGTATACGGGTTTTTTTGGATGCACCCTAGTCAAACGATAATTACGAGTGCTGCATGTACAGTTTCATATTTAAAAGATAATTTTAGTAACAATTTAAAACTACTATTACATAATAAGACATTAAGTAGTCCATCGTTTAAGGGTATTATATTAGGCGATTTAAATCATTATGGTGGTTGGTATTGCGAACATTGTCGCGATCCCGAACAAACCGTCGAATATCTTTCAAATAAATCAAACGATACTGTAAATTGGGACAATTATCAAACGAAGAAAATTGACAGAAATTTTATAGAGGACTTAATTGAAAATGGTGTCTATATTGATGGAAAAACTGAGCTTAAACGCACTCATCGTTATCATGATACGTATTTTGCACCGTCTACAGTTACAGAAAATAACTGGAAATACGATTTTTTGCTAATCAATTTCTATTCAAAAATAGATTATTATGAAGGTTAAGTTATTCATTGTGTTTGAAGTGTTTTAAAAACCAAATACATATGTATGTATATCGTGTGGAACGAAGAAAATTATGCAATTATTTCGCTTAATGCTATTTTTGTTGTAAATATGCAATTTTGTCCTATATGAAAACATAATCTGTGATAAAATGATACTGACTTGAAAATAAAAATATAACATGAAACTCTATCATAATTTTTTCTTACCAATTATGTTTCAATAAAGCCAAAGCGGTTCCCAAGTATGGCAATATAAAAAACAAACTAAATCTATGTTCCTTCCACATGGGACCTGTTAATTCCAGGACGTTGAAAACAGCAATTGATGCTGCAATCACTACACTTTGACCAACTTCTAAACCATTTACTCCAGCTAAAATATTAATTGAATTTGTACAAAAAACAGCCAACATTCCCATGTAAATGTAATATAAAAGGCCCATATCAATTGAAAATCCAAACCAATATCTAAATGGTTTTGGAACGATGATTGTAGTAGAGTTAAAATTCGTATAATATACCATTAATAGAGGTAAAGAGGCTATTGTCGGTAAATAGAGTTTATGTCTCCAACGTAAATCGAGTACATCATCAGCAAAGCCAAGCAGTAACATACAACAAATTGACAATAATGCAGCAATTAATTCTACAAACTAATACGAATTTTAGTTGAACAATTATCGTACTTTTTGGTCTACAAATTGTACCTCTGAATAGGGAAACGTCCCACTAAATAGACTTTGGCTAAATGGAATAGGTATAAAAAGGAACATTGTTATTAAAAATGTGCACCCTGTGACAACTCCTAAGGATTCTGGCCTGTAATAAAATAATTAATAGAAAAATAGAGGAAAATATTCAAAGATAACCTTACACTTTTTCACTAGTTGTTTTACTCATATCAATACCAAATAAATTTGCCTTTATAAACATTTCTTTTAGTGTAGGGATTAAACGTACTGTTACTACATAAGAAAATATCGACATAATTGCATTTATCACTAATGGAAATAATATTTTCCATAATCTATCTGAAATGTCCGCATCCACATCTGCCGCCATATTTTAAAAACTGTCAATGTCTGTTTCAAGAATTTAAGGTTGGTAACAGCTAGAGCCAATTTTATTCGAGCGGCAAATATTTGTTGGTATACTTTCAACTACCAACAGCTACTTTATATAGTCGCCAAATAAAAAGAAGTTTTTTTTAAATATTATAAAAGCTAATTCATAACTTGTTTTGGAATTTTTATAGGTACAAGAATTTTATTAAAATAATCAGTCGAACTTTCCTCACTCGAACCTAAAAGGGCGGGAAAAATATTCCAATTATAGACATAAAATAATTCAGAAATAAATATTCACCAAATATTATAGAGAAACAATTTGAATTTTGAACGTTACCTTAAAAAATTTTTTATAATCATGTCCAAATAGTGAACAAAAAATACCTAAAATCGTGACCAGTTGAACGCTTGAAAAAAACTTTTTTAGTTACTTTAGTTTCATTTTATTTGTTACTTGAAATTTTTGTTTGAAGCTAACTTCAACTTCCTTTTGTAGCAAACTTTCTTCACGTTTTAAAATCAAAATGGTGAGTGTTTCTTCCGAATCTGTTAATTAAATATAAAGTTATTGTAATCATCCCATCTTTATTTTTTATTTTACTGATATAAATTAATTGTTTTTTAATTCAGTATCCTTTTGTAGTAAATATTTGATTTAATCTGAAGATTTTATTTACATAAACTTAATACATATAGGTTACATTTTAACTTATTGTAATATTTATGTTTCTTTTTATAGTCGACCCATAGAAAGAAGACCAGAAAGCTCCGTGGACACGTAAGCCATGGTCACGGTCGTATTGGTAAATATCCATTTTATATTACAAATATTTTAAATATTACGTTTTGTGATGATAACTTGACGGGCGGAATGAAAATCTATCAGTGATTAGTGTCAGAAGAAACTGATTAAAAAGAATCATTACTAACACTAACTGCAACGTAATTCAGTTGATAGCACATAAATTATATGGTTCCCTTTTTCAGGCAAACACCGCAAACATCCTGGCGGTCGTGGTAACGCTGGTGGCATGCACCACCATAGAATTAATTTCGATAAATACCATCCTGGGTATTTTGGAAAAGTAATTTTCAATTAAAATGTTTCATTCATTCAATAACATTTTACTTATTTCAGTTAGGTATGAGGAATTACCATGTAAGAAGAAATTCTAAATGGGAACCAGCTCTTAATTTAGATAAATTGTGGACTCTTGTTAGTGAACAAACAAGACAGAAATATAAAGATAATGCAGAAGGAAAGGCCCCAGTCATCGACATCGTTAAAGCTGTAAGTTTATTGATTTTAAGCTCAACCTGTTTATACTGTGAGTTGTGATGATAAGCGAACGGGCGGTCGTAAAATTTCCTTTGCCGAATGTTCTATTTCTGATTAATTCAAAATTTCCGCTTTGCTTTTTTTATTAATAGGAATTTTTTTGATTATTTAAATGTTATTTTCAGGGTTATTACAAACTTTTGGGTAAAGGCCGTTTACCCAAACAACCCGTCATTGTTAAAGCCAAGTTCTTCTCTAAATCAGCTGAAGAAAAAATTAAAGCAGTTGGTGGAGCTTGCATTTTATCAGCGTAAATTTTGTATTTAAGAGAAAAACAATAAATACTTTTAAAATAAGACAGAGTTTTTATTTTTCAATACATTTATATTTAATGTGGCGGTGGAACTGGTAATACTGTCCCCATTAGCGGAGGCGGTGGTGGAATTGGGTTGAACATAGGTGGCCGCGGTGGTGGCGGTACTGGTAGCATTGGAGGCGGTGGTACACCACCAAGTATCGGCGGTCTAGTGACGATTGCAGCCGGTTTCTTGGCTTCATTCTTAAATGAAAATTGCAAGAAAAATTGTTTAGTATCTCGATTCCAGTGTGTCCAAAACTTATTGTCGGTTTTCTCCACTTCCCTACTTGGCACTTTAAATGCAATAGTTTCGTATGGTTCAGCAGCGAATAGCAAATATTGCCATTTACGATCTGGTGGCTCAATTTTTTGTTCATAAGCTGACATGAAACGGTGTCTTGGCAAAACAGTGTCGCTTATTTCTAAAATATTATTAATTTATATACGAAATCGTACAAATTTATGCTATTCTCACCTGGATAATCAATTTGAAACAATAAACTCTGCTGGCCAGTTTCAGGATCTCTTTGTTTAGTTACTCTATAGCCAGGCCGACCAATTTTAACAAACTTTTTAGGTTCCACACGTGGCTTCTCTGGCTGTAGCAATGTGGGAGCATCTTTTGCTTCTTTAGCGGCTCGCCTAGCTAAATTAGCTTGATGCTTTTTGCCCTGTGTATGGGCCAAATAACTTCCTTCGTTATTGTGTAATGTTAAACACAATTTACATTCGTATGAGCCCAAATGATTTTTCATAAAATAAGGATCTTTTTGAAGATCTATAGTTTCCAACGCCAATTGTCGCAAACGTTCCCGACGATCCCTGTTTGTTTCGGACCATGATGCGACGCCACCACCCCCAGTTTTTCCACCAGGTCTATTTTGGAAGTCCATCTTTCCAGTTATATAATATAACTAATAAAGAGGAATGTAAAATATTGTTGTCTGTTTATTTATTACTCCTATTTCTCAATAAATAGATATTCGAATGTTTACGTTTAGACACCGAAAAGTTAGGTTGGAAATTCACCATTCACGATGTCTAGAGATATTTGGAGTTTCCCTAGACCCTAGAGTTGCTATAAATAACCGGAACATTTTAAATAGGATTACTTTTTAAAAAATCAATAATTTGAATAAATTATTTAAATAAATTGATTAAGTAAAATACTATATAGATATTGTACAACTACAGGTTAACGTGTTTGCATACACCATATGTGAAAAATTAAATTAAATTGTTATTTTATTAAATCCGTGACAAGAAGTAAAAATAAAAATTAAATAATAGCGCGAAATTTGAAATATCAGCAATTTTACATTTAAAAACAAAACAATTATCTGATTTAATAATTGCAATTAAATAAAAATTAATACATAATTTCTTCTATTTTAATGAAGCAAAAGCAAAAAATAAGAATTGTGTATGTTTTATGATGTTTTAACCATATTTATAACACATAATTTGCTCAGTACTGCTGGTAAATGCCAGATGATTCTGCTGTTTGATATTATTCGAAGATAAGATAATAAATTACATTCAAATACAAATATTGTGTGTGCTTTTAACTAAGTATTGTACTATTGTAGCGGAAAAGTCTTTAAAATAAACATAAAAATGTCGGAAATACAAATAAAACCTGTGAACGAACAAGATTTACAAGAATTAAAAGACCGTATGAAATTAATAACTGAAGCAGATCCATCACAATTTCATAATGAATTTTCGTTAAAACGTTATTTACGTGCTTTTAAAACGGTGGACGATGCATTTAAAGTAAGTAAATTTATTTCGATTCAAAAATTCAAAATGGAAATTTTTAGGTTAAGTTTAAATTGAAATGCTAAATTTTATTGCTTTTAGGCAATTTTAAAGACCAATAAGTGGCGAAAAGAGTATGGGGTAGCGGAATTAACGCCTGACACGCCAGCAGTTAAAACTAACATGGAATTAAATAAAGCACGAGTTTTAAGACATAGGGATATGCAGGGACGACCAGTAATTTATATTCCTGCCAAAAATCACAGTGCAAGTGATAGAGACTTAGATGAATTAACGAAATTCATAGTATATTGCCTCGTATGTTTATATTTGCCAATTCAATTAGAGCATTTTTCATGCTAATTAATTGCAGGAAGATGCTTGTAAAAAATGTTTTGAAGAAGTTGTCGACAATTTATGTATTGTTTTCGATTTACAAGATTTCGGTTTAAGCTGTATGGATTATCAAGTAGTGAAAAATTTAATATGGCTACTAAGTAGACATTATCCTGAAAGATTAGGCGTTTGTTTGATAATCAATTCGTCAACGTTGTTTTCAGGTTGTTGGGCGATTATTAAAGGATGGTAAGATAAAAACATTTTTTTATATTTACATTTATGTGTACTGTTTATTAATAATTTAGGTTGGACGAGAACACATCTAGTAAAGTTGTTTTCGTTAATTCTGAGCAAGATCTATGTTCATATTTAATTCCCGATATCTTGCCCACAGATATTTAACTAAATTTACATTGTGGGCCTTTTTATCTCATTAATAATTATATATTAATCAGGGTATTGCATATCTTCATAGTTTAGTGATTGTACATAAACATACATCCTGTTATTGATTTTTCTCAACGTCAATAATTAATTAGATATAATTAATTTTTAATCATCACAGTATTTCTCTCCAATTATAACCATTTTCTTAAAAACTGTTAATTTAAGTTTTTTACAATAATAACAATAATATTTAATAACAAGGTCAATAATAACAAAATCTCATATAAACAAACTGAACAAAAGCTGTATGTGAAGAATGTTAAAAGCTAATTTTTATTCTACTTAAATTAGTTAATTATTATGTGCAATGTTAAGTGTATTAATTTTCTTATAAATAACTTACAAAGTATTATTAATCGTCCCTAAATCAGTATAAATTTTCCTAAATCTTGTATTGGTTAAAATGTTGTATTTACCTAAATCAAATTTTTTAATATTGTATTTTACAAACTGTTCTAATGTACCTGTATAATATGTTGAATGTAAGAAAATGAACAAAAATAAATAATGCTTATTCATGAATACGTATTATGAACTTGTATTCAAAAAACTATTATTTTTAATGTATTATATAATATGTACTATAGTACTCACTGTAAAATCCCGTACAGGTGTACAAAAAAACGTACAAAATAAATCAGATAAATTAAACGAAAATGAGTAACATTCCTACATTTATTTTTTAATAATTATTTCGTATACAAAAGACAGTTAATAATTATTTAACGTATAAAAGTGACAGAGTTTACATGAAAATAATTATTTGATGCCGAAATGATTGAATAATAACGAGTGTTTTTGTACCATATTAACTACATTCACAATACAATGTGAAAGAAAAACTAATTATTGTTTATCTGATATATTCTAATCGCAATTTCCGAAATTAATGTTTCCTATAAAAATTATGAAAGGAAAGGTTTTTTTAACAAAAAAAAGGTAATTATCATTAGTCAGAATACATTAATTTATATAAATTTCAATGTAAATTTTATTTGAAACGCATATATGTTAAAATGATCAAACTATTTTTACTGTTTGGTGCTACATTTTGTTTTTTGAAAGTGGCTTTTGCTTGCGTAAGTATTTAACTGTTAATTTAATTTCAAATATTTTACAACAATATAAAACATTACAGAATGGGTATACGGCAAAGCTAAATCATTTGAAAAATTGCGTTGCCAATCCAGTTATTAAGTTACCAACAACTGCTACTGTAAATTTAGATAAAGATTGTAATTTAGTTATGATAGGATGTGTCGAAATAACGAAACCATTTAAAACTGCAAAGGTACTGGCGTAATATTTCGTGTATAATTAATTTGTATTAAGCAATGATTTAAATAGGGAACATACATGCTGAAAAAAGCACCACTTCCGGCTATGGAAGGAGACATTGATTTTTGCGAAGCGTTTGCTGGTTTAGATGATCCAGCAATTGAAAAAGTAGCTGCTATGTTTGGTATGCCGAAAACGTGTCCAGTTCCGAAGGTGCGATTAAAGAAAGTGCGTCAAATAAATTGATAAACAATATTAAATATTTTATAGAGAAAAGTATGCAGTTCAGAAAAACAGAAAATTAGTTTGGCACAATTTAAAAATCAAATTGGAATGGCATCTGGTACTTCAGAAGCTAAAATACAAATTGACCATGATACAGGGAAAAGTTGTTTGGATATTAGCCTTACCGTTAGTCGAGGAGCTAGAAAAGGCTAATTTATCCATCTATTGAGATACATTGTAAAAGACATTTTAAAAATGAATAAATTTAATTAATTATTGTATGAAAATGCAATTTTTGTATGCACAATAAAACAAAATCTTTTTCATTAGTTTTTATTTTATAGATCATTATAATAAAAATATTTTTTAAAATATACAATTATAATTTGTACTAAGCTCGTATTCTTAATGTTTTCACATCAGTCATTAAAAATCACAATTAATTATAAAATATTTATAGTGGCAATGTTAAATTTGATTCAGATTTACTTTGCCCTTTCGTGGAAATTTCTACACAACTTGTACTGGCCGTAACATTTAATGATGAGGGGGCTGAATCAGTCAGACCTTTCACATTTCGAAGACTAGTTTTGTTATTCATATTTTTCTTGTGGGATTTTTTTAATGTCTACAACAAAAATTTATTACAAACCAAAAGCGTTTACAAAATATTAAATTACCTCAATATATTTCGGACAACAATGATTCAATTTACATTCTTCACCCTGACATGCCATTAAACATAAATGTCCATTTTTACTAGATTCCAAACTTTCAAAACTGCAGTTTTTCGTAAAAAATTCAGGCTGTATTGTAACTTGCGTGATTCCATTTTCATTAAAAAATTCATTAATGTCGTTCATTATCGTATTATATTCCTATAACATGTGTTAAAAATGTAATTTTCTGTGAATAAGTAATAAATAAATTTATACTTTTGGATTTTTGAAAATAATATGTACAGTTGATATAATTTTATTGGCAGTTAATTGCCATATATGAAAATCGTGCACATTTACAATATCCGGAAACTGTTTCACTAATTCAGATTGAAACGATTCAATATTTATTGTATCTGGTATGGTTTGCAATAAAATTAAACAACTTTCTTTCACTGGAAAAAAAAATGAGAAAATTTGGAAACTGTTTCAGATTTTTACAACTTACTATAGGGATAACTGAGAAGTAAAAGAAATCCAGCTGACACTAAAGCCATCAATGGATCAACGTATTTGGCGACATTCTTTTCAGTATCGAATATAATAATAAGGGAACATATAATAACAAATGTGCAGCCTGAAAATTGAAAAACAAAAAATGTACATTGCCTTTAAGTCAGTTACGTTGTACCTAAAACGTCTCGGCACATTTCCCATAGACCTTGCCTTTGTCTAGGTGGTGAAGGTGTAAAATTTTTCGTACGCGATAATCTACGTTCACCTCTGCGTGCCCATTCACTAACCGTCACCTTATTGAGAACAACATCACCACTTTCAGTAACGTACAAGAAACTTCCTTGATGAAATGTGTAGCCACCAATCAATAAATAACAGATACCGTTTAAAAGTAAGCCGGCAGAACCTTAGAAAGAAAAAATAACAGTAAAATGATCATTATTATAAATGGTAACACAGTTATTTATATGTTCGTAAAGTAAATGTTTACCTATACATAGAACAGATATTGGATGATGCATTTCGTCTTGATGGTCGATATGGACCAGTGTTTGTAAAGCCTCCACAAATATGGAGAAACAAAACGATGCCATAAAAACGAAACATATTAACATTGAGATAACATCAATTCTAGCCCAACCAAAAGTGTTTTTCATTTTATAGGTTTGTTGTTGTTGATTGATTTCTTTAGTTGGTGGTTTAGTTTTTGTTGTTAATTCTTCACCAGAACCATTTTCACATACTAGATTTTTCGCAGCATCATTAGGACTTGTCTGTTTGCTGTACTATATTTTTTTTATATTTTTATTAATATACATATGTATATACGACGACTGTATTTATAATAGATGATTCTTTTATGAATTTTAATATGTAGGTTTTTAGGTAAGACAGCATATTATTCATAAATTAAATTAAATGGATATTTTTTTATAAATTAAATACTCCTCATAATTTTTATTACAATTAAAATGCTGTTTTTTAAATTGTTTATATTATAAATTTATATAATCTTGTTAATTATTATTGTACGTTAAAAATTTTATTAAAAGGCAAAACGGTGAACTTTAAGTGTTAAATTTATCCTTGTACGATATATAAAAGGATTTATTTGTATTATAAATGTAATAATACTTGTTGCGTTCAATTGTAATGTGTAATTTACGATGTGATTTGTTTGTTAAATTATATTAATTAAACGAATAATGAAATTAATGTACCAATTAATATGTTTGACGGAGTTTTTCTTACCTTAATGGTAATTAAGCAACCAGTCAGTGCTAAAATATTGCATAGCATGTGGTAAGAATCCATTAACAATGTTAATGCATGTGTGAGATGACTTACTAATAATTCAATTATGAAAAAAACTATTGTCAATGCAAGTATAATGTACAATTGAACAGGTTGCAATTGACGAAACCATTCTTTCATTGGCATGTTGATGCTTTATTGTCACAAACTGTAATACAGATACAAAAAATAATAAGTGATAAGTAATTTGATAATTATTAATTATCTTTCTATAATAAAACATTAATAAGTAGAAATTGAAGATATTTTTAAATAACGGAACATAATTGGCAGTTATTTTGAATTGGCTGGAACTCTTTAAACAGGAAGTGGAACAATTGATCAAGTTTATTATACAATTTAACAAATTGAAGTATGGAAGTTAAATTTGTTAAATTACCAAATTGTATGTTGTACAACAATAACAAAATTTCACGGTTCATAAAACTCATTAAATCTTCCATAGTTTTAAAAAAAATGTTTTTTCTTGAACAAATGCAATTACATAGATTTGTTATGTAAATATTAGATAAATATATTATCTTTCTTTCATAGTTAAACTATTTAAAAGAAAGTTTTTCATATTTTATTGTAACTATTGTAGAAAAAATATAAATATTAGCCAATTATAAAAGAAAACCATCATATAACGGTGTTGTGAAAGTTGCAAGTTTATTATTATATTTTTCTAGAGAAAAACATGACAAAAAGTGAAAATATCTATCAATTCATAAATTCACTCACCTACATGCGAATTCTACGACATCCATATTAGTTATTTTGTAATAATACCAATAAAATATTTTTTCTATAGATATCAAGTATAATAAACAATTCATTTAATTGAACGTGGAAAATGTATCGTTTTTACATTAAAAGCACTTATCAAATTACTTTACGATGTTAACATGACTTCGATATGTTTTTTTATTAAATATTTTTTTTAATTTTGACCTTATCGGAAAACTAATCTATGGCATACAGTGATAATTAAATTGTAACTTGTTTCAACTTACAATTGATTTCTAAATCCACACACGTATACAGTGATTTTTCGTTTGAAATACATAAAATTTAAAATTAGAACAAATATTAAACACGAGCTGGCTAAACTATGCGTGTATTATTATTTTTAAATCTAGTAAAATTATATTCAATCTTTTACAAATGTTTAATAGAAATGATAAGACATTTTAGACGTATAAATAAACCAAGTTATAAACATGAAATATATTAATTCAAAACAAATATTTGTGATAATGGTGGAGCAGTGTGCAACAAGAAGACAATAATAAGTTTATCGCTCTGTATGGGGTTTAGATAATTTTCACAAAGAGAGTTGTTAAATTGTGAATAAGAGTGAATTAGGAGATCTTATTTAAAAGTTATTAGAAAATCATTATGTTAATGATAGGTACATTAATTTTTATATTCATATGTGTATAATAAGAAAGATTAATATAAGACATATTTAATATTTTATAGGTCATTTCATCATTTGTTTTTTTATATTTAAATTAATGATATATCAAAAGCACTTACTATTTTTTATGTACCTAATGCACAAACCCTTTTTGATATTTAGTACCCTAATACGTTTTCTTTGAATTTGTTGATGTATTTAAATAAGAACTAATTTTACTAAAAATGGGAAAAACATAGGTATATATATCGTACATACATATACCTGATAGAAATTTACATATATATACTTCAACCACCTTTAATGAGAAACTGTTTTTTATTTTTATCTAATCTAATGTTAAAAAAATTGTCAACAAAACAACTTACCTGTTTACAAACTAGGAAATAAAAGACCATATCATATTTATATTATACTTTTTAGAAAGTAAGTAATTTTGTCTTATTAGTAAAAAAAATATTATAAAATGCAAATTCAATTGTTATATCACATTAAAATTATTAAAATATAAAAATTTACTATGCTATTAAAGCAATCAAACATATCAATTTGTCGCAATTGTAAAACAATAAAATATCCATTTACATTATTATCATAATTAGCAGAAACTTTGATACAAAGAAATTTTTGAGTAATGTGGAAGCAAAACCACAATAATAGCACTTCAAGTTGAAAAGCACGTGTCACTTTGTATGGTAAGAGTGAAAATACATCTTTCACTTATATGTTTGCATGTTAGAAGAACAACTAAAGAATGAAATGAAAGCGTTGGTTGCTTCTGGATAGCCACGAATTCAAGCACCCACTCTAACCATTTATAAACTGATGGGAGAGTTGATCATGTAAGGGGCTCATCCTTTTGTAGAACTATTAATCACTACAGAAATTAATTCTTGCCCGAAGGCGAAATAGGTTTAAAATTTAAATACATATATCTTCTTTCTCGATATAATAAAACACACAAATTATCACAGCGATATGCGTTTATTCATACTTTCAATAGTATTATAAATATAGTATAACAATGAAATTGTTTATTTTCTTTAGAAACACTTAAAAATCGTGTTAATTTTCTTATCCTTAATGAATTTTTGGAATGCTGATATGTTTGATAACATTTTTTTTTTGTTCAATTCATTATACTTATGTATCATTTGTGATATACAAAAATTTTTAAGTTATAAAATATTCTTCTGTGATTCACTTTATGTTATATGTACCATTATTATTTATAACTGTACAATATTCATTAATATAGAAAAATATTACACAAGATAATTTAATATACTTAGTTGTTTACAAAAATAATACTTTTAATACTTGTTTTAAAGTGCTTATGACACCTAAGTAATAGAATAATAAAATTGTCCAGATTTAAAATATTTATAAATATTTTAACAATTTGTATAGGTAGACTCAAAAATGAACCAATTTAATAAAAATTATTGATTAAAAACTAGTTTTTGACAGATAAGATAAATAGTATAATTAGATATATACTAAACTAAAAACACGTGCATTATTGCGAAAGTAATTTAAAAAAAGAGAGTTTGATAAATTATTGTTGTAATAACTAATAAACAATATTTTTTTCATTAAAAATAAAAACCCATAATACCGTAGCCCACTTATGAATAGATAAATAGCAAAATAGGAACGAACCAAGTACAGACCTTAATTATAAAATACAAGTATAAAAAACAAGTCTGTTATTTGTCGCAAATGTAAAATTGTATAATTTATATTAATGACTTAAATTACAGTACTATAAGTTATCTTTGGCACATTTATTAATAATAAGTATCATAGTGCAAAATTTAATATTTATTACGTGCAATAGACTTCATAATGTATATTATAAATAATTCAATGTCAATAAAATCCAACAGAAGGATTTTAAAGATTTTGTTCTCTCTACATTTACCCTAAATATGTATATATACTAGTTCGAAAAATTTGAATAATAGTCTTATAAACATGGTCAATATGTTCAATGTAATTACATATATGTATATTTAATATTTATCAATATTATAAAATAATATATAAAATGATCACAATTTTGCGAAATACTTGCATTGAAAAACTTTTTCCCTTTTTTAATATACTGTTAAACACTATAAATAATAATTTGAATAAAATGAAGGCAACAAAAAAGTTAAATTACTAGCTATATAACCAAATATTATCTCTCTGTTAAATCAATTCCATATTTGTAAACGACTAAATCTTTATTTCTGAAGTCATAATAGGCAGTCATGTGGAAAGCCATATTTGATAAAACCACTATATATTCGGAGAGAGCGAAAAATGTATAAACTGCAAATAATTATGATTGTTTTTGAAAAAAAATGTTTTATAAAAACGTAATGACTTACTGTATGGTTCGCACATAGAATTATGTCTCATGAAGAAATACGTAGCCATTACAATAAAGAGCACATTAGTAATAAGGCATCGTTTTTTCCACCTCAAACTAACTCCATGATGTTTTTTATATTTACTATGTAGAATGCATGTTAAAATCATGTACATTTCCGATACTAATATAAAAGTAATAAAGGCTTTTTCGTGTACGGCTAGAAAAGCATAATATATAAAGTTTATGCACTAAACAAAGAAAATTAGTTCTTACCATAAAATTTAGATGATGTAAAAAATGACAAGATTATAAGGGCAATATTTTCCACGACATTCAATAAACATGCTGCTTGGCCCATCCATAAGTCGTGTGGATAAAGAACACTATAATGGTGTTGTAAGTACGTGTTTGCTAAATAAAAACGAGGTATCGCATGAAGTGCAATAGCACTTTGCCAAACTTCTCTTTGTGGCGAGAAATTTCCAATTGCTGCCGATATTGATGGCAATAAATTGTATACTTGGCAATGGGTGGAGGTTGCACTTTCAAATTCGAATAGGACGGAATAAATAATACAAAATAAAAAAGCAAAAAATGGAAAACCAACAGTCATTAATGAAAACTTTTCAAATGACACTCGTAATAATGGTGGAAATTCATATTGGCTATATAATAAACCATAACGTGCTTCACTAGCCATAATATTCAATTTTTAATTAATTGTTATCTATAAAATCATGCTATTGTAGGTTATGTCAATATGTCATAACTAACATGAAGTTATCCACGATATGTGATACTCGTGATCACTTGAAATGATTCACTCTGTCTACACTAGGTGTAACATAAGGATTAAGGCGTTTTTAAAGGTTTGGAGGGAATTTCAGGACATTTTTATTTTTTTATTTTGGCAAATAATTTAAAAACAAATTGAAAGATATTTATATACTTAATTTGTAATAACATCATATACATAAATATTAAATAAAATTAAAAATATATTTTTCTTTTTTTAGTACATATTTATACACTGTAACTTGAAATGAAAAACCCCGCATATATTTGAATAACAAAATAAAAATTTTTCGACCAATTTAAAAATTTCTGCTCATTCGCGATTTTTTTGTGAAAACAGTGAAAACAAAAGACCGATTCTGAAAAAATTATTGGTTCAAATTTAATGGAGCTTGGAAGCATATTGGAATTTTGCACTTTTAATCACAACACATGAAACTAGATTTTTTTTTACGATTTTTAGCGAAATCAGTTCCTCCCTACGTCCCTCCGTTCTCTTGTTATTCACTAAAGAAGTTTTGATGACGTACGAAATATTC
>SSSI01008608.1:0-18077 GCA_004796505.1 Oryzaephilus surinamensis | reverse complement strand
TACCTTGCAGATCCATCACAATAACATTTTTAATATTAAATAGATATATATTGGATCTTGGATCTAAGGGAGATGTTTAATATTTCAACAGATAAAAATATTGGCTAAAAGGGTTATAAAATTTATATTATACATTGATCTACTACATTGAAAGTCAATTCAATATTTTATATATTATGTATAGATTCTATGTTTATATATAACGACCCGTTTTTTGGACTTTTTAACAAGAGGTGTTTTTTACTTATCCATAACTCATAACATTATCGCAAAATTTTATAACCAGATGTTACTTTTTCTAAAAAAATTCAAATAATGTTGTATTTATTGGTAAAATACGCCAACCATACTGATATCATATTATGCAATCAATAATACAGAGAGAGAGATTTATGCAAAAATTTATAATCTACTTTTGAAGAATTATACGAACACTTTTTTGGAAATTTTAGATAATATTCTATATAACTCAATAACATCAGTTAGTATTTTTTTAATATATTCTCTATAACTACTAGCTGATACAATATCAATAATATATTTATTCGTTTTTTTATTAATACGTTTAGTGTTATACTTTTTCGATAGTACCATGGCGAAAACTTATCAATATCTTATTTCGAAGACTTTTCCTGAAGGAAATTATATATGTATTATAGAAAATGTTTTTTAAGAAATTATTCACGTAAATAAAAGTGTTTGGAAACTTTTTTATACATATCTTGTGCTCATATTAGAATTTCTGTATCATGTGATCCAAAATAAAAAAAGTCAATGTCTCTTGATAATTTCGCATAAAGATACATTATCTACAACGCTGCAACTTAGACTTGAAGGATGTTTTATACATAATAAATAAACATATTCATATACAATATTCATTTTAAAAAAATTTTATTTCCTATTACGATCCAAAAAATATTACAAAAATAAGTACATATTATTAAAAATATACATTGGTATAGAAATAAACATTATGTAGGGATGTATAAAAATAATAATAATTCAATAATGAATTCCTTCTTAATATTAATAACCCTCGTTAAATTTAAGCGTTTTAAATTATAAAATACATAATTATATAGTACATGTTTTTTATTCTTTAAAATCCTAAAATAGGAGCAAGTAATCGCGTCCACATATAATATATAAATCCAATAAATAACAAACTCTTCGTAACAACATCAACAACCCACATTCTGAAACAAAGTTCAAAATTAAAATTATCATAAATGTACAGAAAAAATATTGTTTTGTCAATATAACGGATTAATAAATTCATACATATGTACATGTAAATTTTTATATATGTACATACATATTTTGAAATAATGTAAACAAGAAAAAATGTAATGGAATTCTTTTAGTTAAACTATACTTATTTAACAATTTATTACAAGAAACTTACACTTTCATATGCCTTCTGGCAGCTGGCAGGGTATCATCTGTTTCTTTTAAGATGTACAATCTAGCTGCATGAATACAATCTGTAAAATAATCCATATAATTCATACCAATTCCATCCACTTTATAAATTGAACGTTCACGATCATTTAATAAATCTCTTGCTAACATACTGCCGTCATTATTAAAGTCCCATTGGTTGTTTGCGTAATATTCAAATACTTCAAATCCTTTATATATTCTTTTCTGAACGCGCATTAATCTAAAAATAAACATTTCTTTATTAAAAATTTCCTATCTTTATATCAAATATATAGGAATTTTTACTAACACTGGCTTATATCCTAAAATAATTAGCAAAGCATCGACAAATAAAGCAGGCAATATGTGGAACAACAAAAAGCACACATTGTGGACTAGTCTAGACTTTTTCATAGAACCACCCGGATACCAGGCAACTCCATTTAAGGGCATTTTTTTGTTTATTATTTCCCTTCCAATATCTATAATTTCCTCCCACGATAGTTTATATTCGGCTGAGCTTGTAAAGTTGTAAATTTGTCTATCTCTGTACGGGAAAAAATATTTTAATCATATTGAAGGCTATCATTTCCGATATGTTACTAACTTATATATGCAATAATGATAACATACGACAATTAGGCCATTTACACATACATCTACTGGTAATAAATCACCGTAACCTTCCCCATTACAGTACATTGTTCGTATAACACCCTTTCCAGCCCCTATTAAAAGCCCGGTTGGTCCGTTAATATTATCTGTCCAACCTGGCAAAGGTTCTCTCCATATAGGTATAACTAAAATTTGATTATTATAATGTTAAAGTGTCCTTAAAGACAAATAGCATCTACCTATTTATTTTTAAAACATATACTTACTAATTGAAGGTCGTGTCACAATACCTGGTAAATTACCCATTTCCTTAACAACTAACGATTCTGCTAATGCTTTTGTGAACGCATATGTATTTGGTATGTCACCTAAGATTCTAAAAATATATATAACGTTAATTATTAATCAATTGAATTTAAGGAAAAGAAAAAACTTGATCTAATTCGAGTTTAACAGCTGTTAAGCGACATTTTCACTTTTACGCTTATTGCATTCGAGTAGTGTTACATTTAATAAACTTTTAATTTATTAAGTAATACCATTCAGTATAGTTAGTTTGAAATTAAAATTAAAAGAGGTTTTCATTTTCGTTACTTACTTATCTGTTGCTGCATTCATCACATCGTCGTCTAACCATTCTGCCGTTTTAATTACTTTAAGAGGATCTGCTGGAGGGTCATAAGCTTTTTCGTATAAAACACGTTCGTGTAAATGGCAATAGGCTGTTGACATATAACAAAAGAACTGAAAAAGAGAATTAAATTTGTTAGATAATGTCATATAAAGTATTTGTCGGATATATATAATAAAAGGCCGCTTACTAACCCTGATTTAGCACCATCAGATACATACCACAAGCTGTTTCATTTCTTTTGCCAGGTCTAGCATTAATTTGGTACCACGAACATTCAACAAAACCGCAGACCTTAATGGTTCGTCAAATCGGATGGTAGCAGCACAATGGAATACGAATTCTACTTCGTCGATTAGTTTTTGTCTATCATCTTTGGATAATCCTAAATCTGGTGCAGAAACGTCACCAGCAATAGCTTGAACTTTTTCGAAAATTTTTTCACCTTTTTCTTTCTTCAACCTGTCGTAAAGCTTGACAAACACAGTATAATTAGTGTCTAAAATTAGCCATGAAGTGTGTTGTAATTTAGTTGCATCTCATGTCATTATTACTATATTTTATTATTGATTTTAATAAGTATGTTGGAAAAACTATAAAATTATATGTGCATCATGAATACAATCATATTAACAGTAAAAATTATGCATTTATGAAACATGACTTAAGGATAAATTATTAATGAGTTGTTTGCCAATAAGAACAAAGCATTTGGAATTACAAAATTTTGAATTTTTTTTGTAAATTAAATAGAACTTCAATAAGAGGTTAGTTGGTCATACATAATTTAGCAACAAACGTGATGGGTACAATTATCCATTATGTAATTTAATTGAAAATGAAATTGAAAGAAATAATTAACACCGTAAAGAAGGTACACACACATAACAATATTTGATACTTTTTCTTTGATTAATACATGTGACATATAAGCTTATTGAGTAATACGGTAAATTTTATTGTTTTACGTTTTTTGCTTACTTGTTTCTAACAAAGAGTTATAAATAATAAATATTGTATATTTAATTAAAATGTTAGTTAATGGACGACAGAAAACTTGTAATTGTTCTAAATTGTATTGTAGTGTGTGCCAAGTTAACTCATTAATGTCTGCAAGTATATTATTAAATTATAATTATTAGGTATACAGTTGTATCAAATGCGGGTATAAATAAATAATAATTTTATAAATTTATGAAATGGCTACTCGTAATTATTAATTAACTTTAACTGAACTTTAGTGGGATAGAGAGTAAGATTTTGCTATTTTATTTTTTTAAAAACAGGTATAGACGAATCAAACTATAATTAAAACTGTTTATCAAATTCAGTTTTTTTAATGCGAAGAATATTTATCATTGACGTCATAATACGCACTGAATACTTGCTAAATGTGGCAGAAAAACTAATACTTATATAACACCACACATATAAATAAGATAATAAGAAACATATACATATGTTATTTCGCAAATTTATGATATTTTTATGAAATGCAAATGCAAACAAAAATCAATTACATATCCCGAAAAGAAAAAAATACCTATTAACTTATGTAACATTAAGGAAAATCCAAATTTCTTAATGGAATTATTTAACATGTATAATGTACATAATGTATATTTACCGGTCCTTTGAAAATTTCTCTAAATCTTTCGTTTGGGTCTTTTCCTTTTTTCGATCTGGTCAGTACATATATTTTACGTAATTCTGAACATGATCTCAACAGTTTTTCCAATAAAACTTTTCCCACAAATCCAGTTCCACCAGTAATAAAAAGGGTTTTATTTGCATATAAGCCTGCTATCCTGTCGGGAAGGTCTTCTATATTCGCCATGAGAATTACTGAAAGAAAATTGATACTGTTACATCATAATTATAGAAAATTATAAGGAAGTAAAATTTAATTCAATTAATTAATTCATATGTTATAAAATTTATATATCCTCTAATGGTTTGTTATTATTTT
This sequence comes from Oryzaephilus surinamensis, assembly GCA_004796505.1. NCBI lineage: Eukaryota > Metazoa > Arthropoda > Insecta > Coleoptera > Silvanidae > Oryzaephilus > Oryzaephilus surinamensis. The sequence continues at coordinate 13,437 of SSSI01008608.1, read as the reverse complement.
TATCAAGGTTTTGTTTTATAATATTTTCTTAGTATTAGGTATTATTTTGAATTTCCAACAATTTATTATAACTGTTAAACCTATCGGAAATATACATATGTTCGAAGTTTTATATTTTTTACATTCTTGTACTGAAATTTTGTTTCAGATAAAAAATTAGATAAAAAAACAGAATAATATTACTGAAGTGCATAAAAGGGAACAATCCTTTTAATCCTTTTCAATGAACTAACTAAAAGATCTAATGCCTATGGCTAAAAAAACAAAAAAAGATTTTTAATTTTGCATGTACGTAAAAATGACTAGATCTAATATCTACTGTATAACTTTGTTCTAAATTATAACGCCCATTTGAACAAAATTAAACACAAATCTAGATATACAAAAATAACAAAAACTTTTAAGTATTCCCTCATGCTTTGTATATCACTCTTTACGACCTTTTCGTACCTGTAGATTTAGTTTCAAAAAATTGAAATAAAGCCAAAGGCATTTACTTCACGAGAATAAGATTGCATATGAAACGATTTTGACATTTGCAAAATTAATATGCACACCTATAAAATGCATACAAACTTTTTGCTGATAATTATCAGTATTATATTGAGAAAGAAATAAAGTCGAAGACTTCAATAATTTAATATTAAATTGCGTACATTTTGATAAAAACAAAGTGTATATAAATTTCACACGGGATTTTTTATACCTACATAGTTCATGACTTGCAATAACATATTTACATATATAGGTAAGTTCAAAGAATTACAGTATTGTGAATTTATAATTAATATATTTAATATATTTACTGTTAAAATTATACCGATAATTACTGAATTAATCAAAAATTTAATGAAAACATCTCAAATATTTTAAAATATAAATATGAAAATATGTACAAGTATGTATATTGTATGTTTTAATTTTACTACCATAAATACACCTACAATTCAAAATATGATTATTTTGTTATTAATTATTATTTCATTCACATTTTGAATATTCAGATAAAACTGCTGAAATAATTATTTATGGATTATATGTATGTATGTTGATTTGGAATGCAATCTATGAAATATTATTTCAATACATGTATTCTATTATGATTTTGAATATTTAAATAAATTGTTTGTTATTTCGATGAAGTAAATAAATGAATACCCAGAAAATAGATTGATGCAATAATAATTTTTTTTATTTAAAATACGTAAGTAAAAGTAATAAAGAAATGATGGTATAGATTACCGTATCTCATGTAAATATCGATTCGTGTTTTGAATCGATATTGACCTCCTACCATGTCACAATTTAAATATGACCAGTTGATTAATTATAATTAAACATAAAAACATTAAGGAAGAATGTGTCATATAAAAATAAATACATAAATATAAATAATTAGGTAGATTTAAATTCGTATAATTATTTCAATGAATTAACTCGCTTATAAAACTTAAAGGGTTTTTCCATTATTAAAACCAGGTCACCTACAAAATTGACGCACAACGATTTTCTCAGGAGGATTGGTTAAAATTTGACGGTCAAAAACTTGAATATTTCAAACAGGTAAACATCTCTTTACAGATCCATTAAGATGTTCCAGATGAATCAGCATATTTCATAAATATGTATACTTACTTTTACGCCATAATGCTTACACATTTGTTTGTTTCGATATATTTTTTTTATATATTTTTTGATCAAATACAATCAATATATTATGCGTGAATACTTGGGTAATCTTTCCTGTTATTTTGAAATAAAAAATAAGAAACAAATAAAATTTACATTGACGTCCAAAGTATTAAATGTTATTAATTTATTGAATGCAGAATAATAAAAATATACATATATGTATATATACCTATAAGAGCATTGATACGACTTTATAAATTTTTCTTATTTTTCCTTGATATTAAGGTATTGAACTTGTCTTAGACCTTGACTATACATATATTTTTTATGTGAATTAAATGTAAATTGTTATATCTTTGCGAACTAAATTACTGGCGCAATAAGCCAATAGGTAAACAAATTTAAACACCTGTAATTTAAGGATAAATAATAATTCATCGTAAATTTGCTTACTTATAAAAAATTATAAAACTGTTATTGATGTTTAAAAATTCATTAGAAGGTATTATACGTTATTATGTATTATGTACAGTTTTATGCATTCATTTTGGAATTATGCTTACGTATATGTATGTATGTATGTGAAAAGTATTGAGTTGAAAATAATTAATACACCTGAATGTGTTATTGTTTTATGAAGGAAGTAGTAATTTCTCAACTTCATTAAAAATTATATTTATAATTTCATCTATAATAGTAATGTTTATTTTTAGTCATTTTTAAATTTGTCACAATTTATAAAATAAATACATAGTATAATTGAATAAGTAGGTATTTTAAATAATGAAAAATTAGCTATTTTGCGTTTCCGGGTATAAAATATCATCGAAATTCATCCTTGCAAAAATCGAGTTCAACTTGATGCAAACCTTGTCTGCATACTTATAATTTTTAAATATAACAATAAAAGCAAAATTATGGAAGAATCATATTAAATTTCACATAATCAACGTTTAATCAAAACAGTTAACAGTTTGCAGTCTAATAATTTCAAATAAATTTGATATGTAATGTTGAATTGTTATTGTTGTAATAAGACTCATTAGTGCATAATGCTATAACTATCCAGAATGTTGATATATTTGCAATTTCTTCTAAAAATATTGAAGTTGAAGTAAATTTGCAAGAAAATTAAATTAATTAAACGTATGAAATATTTAACATTACTGCTTTCACGTTTGAGCCATAATTATGTAAATTCTGTATTATACAAATTAAATTTAAAACTTAAAAAAGTATATGGGTATAAATATTAATATTTGGTTTTATTTATACATGAAGTGAAGATAATATTTTTAGCGAAAATTTAATTTTTTAATCAAAACATAAAATACGAGTACATACTCGTAGGTACATATAATAGTAAAAAGCTTTTTTTGATAAAAATGTTTATTTCATGGTTTTATCATTCAATTATTACCTAATAATTGTGTAATTGTGAAATTTACTACAAAACTGTATGAATCTTTTAAATTTTTTACTTTTTCAAGGTAAGTAGTGAATTTTCTTATTATTCGTTAATATTGATATAAAAGTAATTTAATAATTATTAAATGCAGGAAAAAAGAAAGCGCGTTTGCGTTTCATGAGCAACTGATGTCTAATAAGTCTCGTTTATTATGTAATAATTTGGTTTTATGTGCATTAAAAAAGAAAAAAAAAGAAAAAATTCTAATACACAATAACACAAATCGACTTATTAACATTATGACTGGAGGCTTTAATTTAAGCAATAATTAAATAAGTAAACTAAATGTAAAACGCACTCTGATTAGACATATGTTGCTAATAAATTTCTTTGATTTTACCAATTGAGTAACACACAGAAATGTTTAGTTTTATACAAACAAATTTACATTTAAAATTTCTATTTACTTTAAAAAATGCAGTCATGCATTACACAAAAAGAATAACAAAACTTTTAAGTATTATGTACATTATTTTAACTAATAATTAGAGAGCTTGAAGTGCTTGATGCTCATTCAAATTTGAGATAAATTCAACATTATTATTCATTCACTAACTTTTAATTAATTAAAATTTAAATAAACTACTTGCTAAATTATAACTTGTACAAATATACATCATTGTTGCTGTTTATTCAATACATGAAAAAATTCGATTTTAATTTGTTTTAAATGAAAATTAGTATTATTTTGAATAACTGAATATGTACAGTGTTGTTTATGAATAAAAATATAAAAATTACTTACGTGTTTATAAGTGTGTGTATCACTCGAATGATAAATATGTATTGTACTTGAAAAGAGTAGCAAGTGAAATATCAGTAAACAGGTTAAATACAAAACTAGTTAAACTACAGATGAAAATACGCGTCACAACGTATATATGATGTCAGTTAAGAGTCATAATAATCTGACTTAAAGAGCAGTAAAGAAATAAAATAACAATAATAATAATCCACCGTTTCACTTTCGATTTTCAAATTTTATAAAATGGAGAGGGAGAAAATCAGACACCACCACATTTACGAAGAATTTCAGTTTGATTTGGAAGTCTCTGGTATATTGTAGAATTTTACCACAAATATACTGAATACAGACAATAATACTTTCTCCTGCTGACATAGTAACACATTAAATACATTTTTAAGTGTATTACCTACTTTTTGGATGTTATATAACTTTTTTATGTAAGAATTTTGTATTTTGAAATGCTGCAATACGAATTACGAATTTTGCTATTTTCAATGGGCATTCAATGACAATTTCTATTTAGTTAAATTGTTTGTAAATGTTTTAATTTAATAAAGTTTCCAATTATGTCCAATAGATATAATTTGTTGGTGGACCTGTTGCTGCTACTGATGGCCTTCCATTCTATTGTATTCTTTTTAAACGCTTTTCCAATTTACTAAAGGATTATTTTATTATAAATTTTTACTTACTTACACCTGCTACACATATTAATCAAGAGAAAATGCAATTCTAGTTTATGTAATAGGATTTTTTTGTTGTTTTTATTCGTATATAAATGCATTTTATGTCTTTGAAGTTTGTATGCTGTAACAATAATAATAATAAAGGAAAAATAGAGACGCTTTATTGAATGAAATAATGAGCACGTGAATATTTTGCAATGAAAATGCTAATGAAAAAATTCAAAATGAAGTAGGTATACTAGGTATTTTGTAATTAAAGTAAAAATGTTACATTATAATTTTTTACTGGATTTATCATTTTACAAAGTATATTTTGCTTTTATGCTATTTTTAAACAAACAATAAATAAGTAATACTCGTATTATTGGGTTAGCGAGGAAAAATTCCAACCTAATTATACTTTTCCATATTCAAAAAAGTGAAAAGCGTGTAAAACACTCACAGATTTCATCCATATATTCTAATATTCATTATCGTATACTTGTTTTTGTCCGACAGATGGCAATAAATTTATTATGCATTATCATTATAATCATTTAGACTTTAGTTTTTTTTATTCAGTTGAAGCTCTTTTTTAGTTTGGAATTTTTAGCAGAAAATTATGGAAACTTTATAGTAAGCCAATTGTTTAAGTAAGCTTTAATTTTAAATAATATTCAACGTAATATTCAAATTGTAATAATCCTCAAAAACAGAACTGTCAAGTATTTCAAATAAAAGTACATACTTGAAAATGCATTTCAAATACTTTCATGCAGTATTTTAATACTGTATTTCGAATCCTTTAAATTGTTGGTATTTTGCATTTAATAATATGAGTTACAAAAGCTTGTCGGAAACATTAAATATTTTTTTGAATGTTTAAACACAAAAATAGAATAAAACGTTTTGTGCTGTGTAATTCAGGCGTAATTATCAATAATAGCAGCAGGGTTTGAACATTTTGTTGTTATAATTTCTCAATTATGCCCTTGTTCCAAAAACAATTATTATTAAGAACAAAATTTCGTTGTTCCTTTGTCATTATAAGCTTTTTAATGAAAACTGAAGACATCTCTGTATTATTGTTTAGAAATTAGGTAAATTTGTATGTAAATTGTAATTGTATCGCATAAATTAAAAATTAGTTCAGTATTTTATACATTAGTGTAAAAATAATTATATAACGTTAATGAAATATTTTGCAATATAATATAAGCATGCTATAAATAAGTTATTGAACGTTTATTTCATACCGGCGCATTCACCATAATTATTTAAAAGTTTTTAGTTGCTTGTGTTGTGTTTGTTGTATTTTATAACAGTGACAACAATTTTTTAAACACCCGGTATATGTGAAATATACTGTAAATTAATTATAATATTAATTAACGTTATAAGAACGCATCTCGGATAATATGGAAGAATTGAAATAAGTAAAGTTAAATGCTTTTATTAAAAAGGGGTAACAATGGAACAGGTACTATAATAATTCTCATTGTTGTTATTGTCTAAAGATTGTAAGTTTTGCAAAGAAAAGGGCTTTTGATGTAAATCCTTTAAACACCTGCACAATGTCTTTTCACATACAGGGTGTTTTGTTACAATGACACTATGATAAATGATATTTTCGTTCATCAAATAAATTAGCTTTTGTTTAAAATATATATATTTGTTATATCCTATGTACGAATATCTAATAATACTAGTAAAATGGTTGATTAACCACGCATGTATGTATCTGGGTATATTACTAATCTTTAAATTTTTATTTTCATTATTTAAGCGATTATAAACTAATTAACAACTTGAATGGATATGTTCACATTATATGATTGGATTATTATTATACATGGCAACATGGCATTGCCAATCGAACCAATTATTCTTCATTGATGAATTGAAGTATGTTACTCGTATATAGAAAATCGTAACTTAATCCAAATTCTGTGAGTATAAATGAAAGATTGGTTATTATATACAGAAAGCCCGTATGAAAGACTTCAGGCAACTTCAGGTAACGTGAAAAGTTGATTGATTATGACAGTGCATTTTATTATCTTATAATTCAACATTTATAGCTGAACGAATAGGATTATTTTGTGTTTGAATTATAGATTAAATAAAGTTTTATTAGCTTTAGCTTGTCCTTTTGAACAAAACCAATTAAAGAAGTTGTTTTAAGTTAAATAACAATAGGAAAATTGAAACAATAAAGCTTTGTACTAATGATGATTTTACATTTATTTTAATAAGCAATATAATCAATTTGAAATTGCGCATCGTATTGTAATTAAATTTGTGTTTCAGTAAAGAGGAATTGTAAAATGTATTATACCGTTTGAAGACGCAATATATATAAAATCAACAATTAACGAGTACTTTAATAGGCACTTAACAACATACAATAAAAATTTAATTTCGGTTATAAACTTTGCGGTAATTTTACTATGTATTTATAAATGACAAAATACAATATTTTCTTATAATTCTTTGAAAGAAAATTTATCAAAAGAAAAATTAGGTTAAATGATGATGTTTTTGACAAATCGGATTAGGTTCTATTTATTTTTGTTGACGCATACATCTAATGGATTATTTAATTAAAAATCAATACAAATTTAATTTAAAGTGTAAATTTTCTATATACATCACATTTTATACACCAATTTTCATAATAGAAATAGCAGGTAAATTAATTTTTACATGAAACAAACTATAACCCTTTGAATGGCTTCAAAAACAAGTGTTCCAACTTTATTGATAAACTGTGTATGTAAATTGTGTTCTAAAATTTAATAATTCGTCAATAATTTTATATCAATTTGATAGAGCTTTCCCTGAAGTTAAGTAATACTTGGTAATACTGAATTACTGATTGTCGAATAACATTGAAATAAATATATTTTACAAGTAGATCAGACTGGAAAACGATGGAAAGCAACAGTTAGCTATTAGAATGTGAATGTTGTTTTAAGGGATGCTTTACTGAATTGTATATTGTACGTCACAGTCTAATTACGAGGGTGTTACAGTCAACAATGCCCAGTTTCACCCCTGAACGACAAAAGATATATAGAATAATTTTCTGGGCGCATGTTACATCAGGTATATATTGATTCGACGCTCCTCTATAGACGAATTCCACTCTTCACGCACTTTTCACAACCATCTCACTCATGTCTACACAAATTCCATTCTTGCCTAATGATTGTGTATACAGTTGTAATGGTTGAGAAAAGTATGGGAAATTGGTTATTTCGAATATTTTCGATTTACATTTTTACCACTTTGTTTATAAAGGACTTTATGTGTTTCTACTCTATATTTTTTATTTAAAACACTTCAAAGACTTTTATTAAAAATTAATATTAACATTTAACATTTAGATTTCTATTATCATCCGACCAATAACAACAAACATAATTTAAAATAAAATCAGAAAATTATTTATATAATTCGATTACAGACTGGCGAACGTCTTTTACTTTTTTTGTAGACTTAACGAGTTTTCCGTTTTTACAACTTCAAATTATATTATTTATTGCGAAAGGGCTACAACTTTTTTAACATTGCTCTAATTTTAAACATACTATACTTAATATAATATTTTATTTACGTTTTTAAATTTATGAATAATTCAAAATCTAAAAATAATTTATTACTGATTACTGAAGGTTTGATTGAATTTAAAACATTGTAAGTTTTCAATAGTTCAAAAAAATATTGATTACTAATTTAACTAGAATAGATATTTTGAATAGTCCTCTGCATTTATGTTGGAATTGCAAAATACATACTTGTATGCCTATGCAATATGCATTCATGAAACTTTGTAAATGTGATAAAGTTGATAATTTTGCGTAGGTAGATGGAAAAATGAAAATTCATCAGAGAAAATCAAATAACTTAATAAGCAGGTCATATTTTTTCTTTCATATGTGCCATATCAATGAATTTGTGTATCATTTCTTCAAAATATTCTTATACGTACTACGTAGTACCAAAATTTTATAGTAATGCTGTCGTTTTCCCTGTACTTGTGTCAAAATCAATAACACCACTAATTTTGCTAATATATCGTCCATGTTCAGCAAGTCAACAATAAAGCAATTATTAAATAAGGTTAATGAAAATTTCGGATTTTATTGATTTTGCTCGTCAATTTTTTAATCTAAAGTATATTATTAACAAGTAGGTGACTTTTCATCGTGTAACAATATCTGTTTAAAAGTAAAATTCACCTAGTTTTTATTTAATCTAAAGTTGATACGTTATTTTATATTGTATAATATTTGCATTAATTTACATGTTACTTTATCTAAATTAAATTATTAATAATATTGTTCTAATAGCTTACTCCGCTGACAAGTCAGAAACCTGCGATGTTGCCATAATAAGTTAAATAAGTTATATACAATAAATAAATTATAATATCTATATGAGATTATTAAACTAAAATAAGATGTTTATTATTCAAATAAAATTAATATAAAAATATTGTAAATGAATTATTTACATTATTTTGACATTTATATGACATAAAATCACATCAGTTTGCAAAATATACATTGAAAAGTCATAAAGTTTGTATTGTATAGACATTATTATGGTAAAGAGAGATAATCATTTCATGACAATTTATGTAAATGGATTTTGAACGCTACTTGTCATATTTGTAAATTTATTTACATTGATTTTATGACAACTATTCTAACAAATTATGTTGTTTCCTTTGCCAAATTAACAGTATTTTGCTATATTTTCTAAAAAAAGCTCTAATAGCTGAAATGTTAAGACTTGAACAATAAACAACTAAGCGAAAAACAAGGCAATTAGTACTAATTGTATATGTTCTTTCATATGTCCAGTCCATTTATAAAAATAATAAGAAATTCTTTTTATTCTACAATGTCAGCGCATTTGTGTTATTTATTATAAGAAGAAAATTTTATTTACCTCAAAATTGAATTAAATTAACTAAAGTCAATTGAATAATATATTCAGTCTAAATGTCATTTAAATAATACAATGGAGAATATAAAGTTAGTTTAGGTTGGTAGACTATTATGTTTAGTTCTAACTATACATATATGTACTTATTTTGTTACTACTAAATTGTATCAATGTCATTCCTTAAACTTAGTTATGAAATTATTAATTCATAACTAACAAATGGATTTACATGGCACTTATTTGAGCCATTTGTTTTCATATATCATATATATTTAACATATGGAACAACTGATGCTTTTTTGATGTATAAAAATCGTAACGAGTTTAACAAATTTCTAATATTTGTAACTTATATAACCGATCTAATTTTTTTCAGTAAACCTTTATCCTGCATTTCGTAAACGAACATTAATTGAAGTTAGTTCGTTTTGAATTTATGAAAGCTTTTAATTTTGTCATAATATAATTTTTGTTCCAAAATTTATTTAAAACCATTAGATATAAGCCTGAAATTTAATGAGGTAATTTGTTCTTTTTACTGTTAGTATACATTTTCAGCACACAAAAGCGGTTTGTTTCAGTGACAAGAGTTATATGGAAACAAAAAGAGAAATGTATGCATATTTTCATACTAAACTTTTCTAGCTTGTCAGTGAAACAAACATAAATAAAATTGTAGTATTTTACCATCAGTTGCATCCGTTGAATGAGAATTGTTTGATATACATACTATTTAATGTTTTGACATTTTGGATATTTCAGTTTGAAATTATTTTTAATTAAGTTCTTGTTTATTTTTATTTCTGATAGTAATATTTACTTATATTTTCTCTGTATTCAGATAAAATAAATGCACAACTTTACTTTGTATTCGTTTTTCTTAAAAAAACTGAGCACATTATAAAAGCCAAACGTTTATTAAACTTTTACTGGATGTCCGTCAAATAAAAGAGAGTGCTATTATTAATAAAATGCTACTGTATGAAAAATTTAATATCCATTTCACCGTAAATCTCTTCATTACGGTGAAAAAGCTTATGGTGAATGTGCAGAAACTAAGAAATGGGATAAACATGCAAAGTGCAAAATTCTATCTAAAAGCAAAGTTTGGTAGTTTCCGGATTGATGGATGATTTTTCATATATGTATACAGATCAGGGAATCTACATATTATATATATTCGCTATATATCAATATCTTCTGGAAATTTAAAGGAAATTGTTCATTATCGTATTTCCGAATGTTATATATAAGATATTTTTTAAATTATAACTCTTTGTTGTTAATGCAAATATCACTTTATGAACTTAAATTGCAATCAAATTAATTTAATAAGATTTTGTTACTAGATTGTTGAAAATTGTTTAATATCGTAGTCGGACTGTTGACAACTACATTGTACTACAAAGGCATGTAGGTACTTCAAACAAAATTCTAGATTGTACACAAAATTAACAGCACCAGCATACATCAGTCCTTAAAATTAATTAACATATTCACTATCATAATAATAGTTAAAGTTTCTACTAAAATAAATGTGACGAATAACACAGTTTATGTGAATGACTTTTGCGGTTTTAATTATTATTACACGTATTTAGCAAACAAGATGCTTAAATATTTTATATAAAAATAATTAATTTATCAGCATGTTGTAAATTTAATTTAAGGATAATGAAATTTATTAATGCATTTTGTGCATACATGTTCTTGCTTCATATATTTTTTCGTTATTATTTTATATAATTACTTATAATTTAATCTGATAAACCTATTAATAAATTGGTAGTTAATTAGTTAAAGGGGAGGTTTATGTATATAGGTCAATATGTTGTTATATTTTTAACTAAAATGCTAGTTTTATAATCGCAGTAAAAATTTTTCAATAGAATTTTGAATTTTTACGTTTTATTTCTATACAAATAAAATTTAATGTAAGTATTTAATAGAGCCTTTTAGTGATAGTAAATATGTAGGTACATATATGTGTACTTTTTATATTTAGTTTCTATCGAGGTTTCTATGTAATTCTATAAACGTTTATGTCGTTATAATAATGCTCCATGGAATACTTGGAAGAATTTATGTTGGTAAAATTATAAGATGTGTTTTATATAGATGACGCCAACTATTATTAGAATGAAGCTTCAATTGAAGTGAAGCTGTCATTTTCGTTTTTAAAGGACATGCCAAAGAATTTTCAATAGACACATATATATGGTTATATTGGCTATTGTACGTTTACGTTACAGTTAAAGCATTTCATTTATATTCTTTTAAAATTTCATGAGAAATTAAAAAAAAAGTTATTATCAATAATATTTATAAAAAAATATTTGTTGTATTTTTAGTTCAGAACTAGGTACATGTTTTGTGTACAATGTATTGATTGATGAAATAAGTTTTGTAAATGCATTCTTGTAAATAAAAAGATTAAAATAAAAAGTGGAGATAAGTGATAAATGAAACATAAATCCTTTTAGTGTAAAGATTCGTATAAGCAAATAAAAACAATACATAAGAATGATGTATTACATTTTCCATTAAGTATCACATTTTTATCTGTCCAGGAATTAGTAGGTCATTTCCGAATTTAGAATTGTATTGAGTTTGTGCAGTATGAGCTTTTTACAAATTATTCAGCGCATAGCTATTAGTAAGAAAATTTTATTTAATTTAACAAAATTCTGTAATGAAACGTTGTAATGAAAAAATTAAGGATTTGCAGATTATATAATTATAATTTTAGTAGTATCCTGGTAGCCCAAGATGTTAACTCTCGCGTTAACTTGTGTAAAATCTTCCAGTTAGAAAATATCAAACATACCTATACGACGTAATTCAAACTTAATTTGATGCGGAAACTTTTTTACAAGTAATTTTCTTGAAAAATGACTGCAAGTACAAGAATGTAGGTAGATTATAAAATATTACAGCATGATTAAATTGCAAAATAATGAGGATAAACTATTTATTTAGAAGAAGATTAATCATTATCTTATGCAAAGGCTTCATTCGAATAAATAATTTTCTATGAAACCTTACACCAATTTAAGTTAGCTAGATCGTGTTTTTAATAACCAAAAAATACAAAAAATTTAGTTCTAACTTTTTTCTAGTTAAACAAATAATACGAGTACATTAATAAGTATTATACAAGAGTTCTATATATGTTACAACTTAAGTTCCAAATTTTTCCACAAGGAATTTGGACAAAATTTTTAGCAATTTTCTCAAGAAAAATATGTACGTGTATAAAGTTTCTTGCGGTTGTTCTTTTAAGGTAATTGTTTGTGTTGTGCCACATATCTTTTTTTGTCTTTTGTTTACTTTATATATTTTCCTCTTTTATATCACTGACGGCTTTTGCTTGTAATAACATTTATGTTTGTTTCTTCGAAAAGTTCTTAATTCTAATTGATTCTCTTTCTTTGTTTTAAACTCAGGACAACGAATGAAACATCCCTTTTGTAAAATTTATTCAAGTTCTGTAACAAGAGTCATTTATATATTAAGAAGCAAATGATAGACATTTTTTCAGGGGCTTTACGTTTTTTACGCTAAACCTATTACTTTTTAATAATTATAATTGCGTTTCTAAAATATTATTTAATTATTGAAATAATATATACTCGTAATTTAAGTAAAGAGAATATTTCAATAACTTTTAAACCAATGGTTTTAACATGCGTTTCAAATTAATTAAAATAATCAAACATTCATATTCCTAAAATCAGGTTTGGATTAATGTTAAAGTAAACAACTACATGTTCCAACCTATTTTTATTTTTTATTGATTATTGAACTTTGAAGTAAGTTTAAAAAAATTAAAAACAGGTAATTGAAAAGTCCATAATTTGGATAATATACATTTATAAATGATTTTACTTTGTATATGTATGTATTTGCTTTTGTTGACGTTATTTTGAACTCTCCATAGTGTTGATAAATATAAAATAATTCTAGTA